>VZRR01002574.1:1182874-1244933 GCA_013398015.1 Oreocharis arfaki
AAAAAACCCCAAGCCAATAAGCTAGTTACTTTAAATGAAGTAAGACCCTTCTTCAGAGCAAAATAACTTTCAAACAATTGTTTGGAAAAAAAGGTAAAGGTATTTTGCTAAGTAAGGCTGAATAAAATTTCACATCGTATTAAAAACACAACTGCTTTTTTCTTCAAATATGACAGAGCAAGTTGAAAAAGGCATGTAAGAGGTACAGGGAAAAAATAATTGGAACAGGTAATTAGCAACATTAAATACAAGACAAAATACATGAAGAAATAATCATAGTTCTTAATCAAATAAATATACTTCCTAATTTTAACAATTATACCTATGATAGAAAACCGTATGTGTCCAATTGATAGAATAATAATCTTCATTAGTCAAGCGTACTGGTATAATATTGTCTTGACAACTGATAGCACAGTACGCCTTCAAATTTAAGGCCTAACTGTATTTCAGGACCCTGGAACATCCCAGCCCACCAGATGAGAAATGTTCGTCTACAGCAGTGTACTACAGCTACACCGAAGTAAGCACAGAAACAAAGATTCACAGAATCACAGAATATTCTGAGTTGGAAGTGACTCGTAAGTATCATCAAAGTTCAGCTCCTGGCCTGGCACAGGACACCCACGCCATGTATCTGACAGCATTATCCAAATGCTTCCTGTACTCTGTCAGGGTTGGTGCAGTGATCACTTCCCTGGGAAACCCCTTCCAGTGTCCAGACACCCTCTGGGTGGAGAGCATTTTCCTAACATCCAACTTACTCCACATCGATAGAGAGAGATTCATCTTCACAGAAAAGTCCTTGAATTCCCATTAGATCAGAACTTTTAATTCCCATCATCTGGCCAAAATTAAATGGGGTTAGCTTGTTCCTGTTGCTTGCTCCAGTAAATATGAGGACATGATATCAAAGTGATGCTGTATTAATCAAAGAAACCAGAGGTTTCTTAGGGCATCTCCCCCACTTTCCCCTCTATGTGCAAGCAATATAATGTTGTGTGAGTCCTACTCATTTTGGATTTGATGAATACTGGTCTGAAGGAAGCGACTCCATGTAAAACATGATGTGATAACAATGCAACACACCAGTAAAATAAATGGAACACCCACATTCAACTCCAGATACAGTCTATATTGTAAACAGTTTGGCAACACTTCAAGATGCAGGATATATTTTCTTATGAGAGAGTCACACGGATGTTCCTTACCACAACCTGAGTGACAGCCCGGGTCAACACTTCCACTAGCCAGAGACTAGCTGTGTCCTACCTACACTGCCTGCAGCTGGAGAACTCAACTCGCGGGGAATTCTTCTCTAGACATACAGAAATTTTCTTCCCCCCTCATAAGAGTGTTCAATCCCCTGAACAGATGTTCAAAAAGGTCAGAGTCCTCACTGCTGGAGATGTTCAAATTCCTCCATATGCTCAGCAGAGATCTCACCCATGCAGTCAATGTACCCAAGTGGGAGTTGCTTGTCACTTTACAGCACGTGCCTCATAAATGTCCCAAATGAGTGGATGCCCTAATGAATGAACTGATGCACACTAGTCTGTGCTGACCAAATTACCTAACTAAATGGGAGTCCAGACAAGTGTGCCCAAATTTACTTGTCACCTTCCCCAGTTTTTCTTCTTGCATGTACAAACTGATCTCTTCAGTTAAATACAAAACTGAAAATTAGCTAACTCATTTCTGAGTCACTGATTACATCCATGACAATATTGCCACTTCGACATTACAGCACTTGAGAATAAAGCCTCTTTGTCCATGAAGTGAGGGAAATAATCCTACTACATGGAAGAATTTTTATTTTACAATAATTAGTATATTCCCTGCAAATTTTCCATTTTTTAATTTGTAAAATATATGAAGAGTGGTTGCAGTGCACGATAGTGTAAAGTACACAGATTCATTTATTGCATGTAGGACACAAAAATTGTACAGTCGCTAAAAAGGCTGACACAAAACTTTACATCTCTCAGTTTCCATCCTGATAGAGCATCACAGGTTACAAAATACTCTGAAAGTGGAACATTTTATTACCCAAAAATACCAGATGTTTCTGGCATCATGACAAGACAGCAGCATGCTCACAGCATCCACAATATTCCAAAATTTGTGGAAAATCCACACTTAAAGAGGGCTAACATTTAAGGACCAATGCTTCTCTTACTTTAGAAAATAATATTCTGTGTAAGCAAAAACCAGACCTTTTTCATAACAATATATAATGAAATATAAACAGTATCAAACAGAAAAATAAGGGAAAGAAATCAGTATTCTGTGAGCCTTTTGTAAACACTACCTCATCTTTTGACAAGGGAATTTTCCCCCAGGATTTGATATCCATTTCTCCTAAATTTCAGAGCTATGCATATAATGCAAATTCAGCCCAAATTTCTAACTTCTAACAAGGGCTTTCTGGCATATTTACCCTTATCATATCATTCCTACAAACATTTGCTAAAAGTAATCTAAAATAAATTTTAAAAAGATTGATGACTATGTTGCTTAAATAGGGTGAAATCCCAAAGTCACATGGTAAAGAACAAATTTACATTCTCCATGAGCCATCTGGTTTAAAGCCAAGTATTTTTCTCCTCCACCCAGAAACCTTGTATAAACGTAAGAATAGTACATTATTGTTCTTTCAAGATGAACACATCTAGCAAAAATCCCCAATTCCCTCTAAGGCCGATTCACAAACACACTCTGAACAGGAGGCTGAAAGAAATATCAGTAATTGCTGAGATGAGCTGCATATTAGCTCAATAGGCATTTTAAAGTCAAATAACAACAGATTTGCCTGAGAAAACTAATGTTTGATACCACTGTGTAAATCATCTAAGCCTTTTAGATGCTTGTCCCTTCTTTAACAATGAATTTTATTCTTACAGTCATAAACAATAGGCTCCCAACCACCAACAGTTTTGTAATTCCCATTTACTTTACTAAATTAGTATCTTGAAAGCAGAAAAGCTAAAAGAGTGAACAGTTTGAAGTGTTCCTTTTATTCATGTCTGACCTTCAGAGGGACCATTGTCAAAACAAGTAAATCCATTTAAATTAACTTTGGAAAAAATACCAATTACTAGAAAACACTATACTACCCAAACTAAAAGTATGCTTAGTTCTGGAAAAATTTGCCAAATGAGAGTTTTCCTTTGCTAACCCTTCTGAAGTTTTCTTCTAAGTAAAAACATTCAAGCAAGGGTGTTCATCACCATAAGTAAGGGAAAATTCAGATTTCCTCCCCTAGAACAAATTATTCCCCCTCTCATCTGCCTATCCTTACGCCATGTACTGACTCCTCTGCCAATACGCAGACTCCTGAAAAATAGTTATAAAAATTACAGTATTCAGATTATATGATCTCAGTTATCTCATTAAAAAAGCCAAAGTGAAGGTGGGAGTTGTGCTTCTGCAAAGCATATCACGAAACTTCTTAGGTGCAGCTGCATCCTGTGCTCTCACTTTGAACAGAGTTGTAAAGATAAGAAAGACCAGGGGCACAAACTTTTATCAGAAGTGCTTCCCACATTCATCAGGAGGTCTTTCATAAGTACTTCTTCCAGGGAGAAGCAAACCACTGAAACAAAGGGGAGTGTGGAAATCTCTCAGTCTAGAAACAAACCCAGAAATATAGACCAAACAGCTGACTAGAAACAGTCAAAAATTACTAAGTTTTTATACCACAATAGTCCATGCTCAAATTTACCTATTTTAATACAATGTTTGGCTCCATGGCCATATCATGCTACGTCCCTCTGGACAACTTGGTGGAGCTGGAATTTAACATTTGCACACTCTCAAAGACAGAAACCCGTAGTAAAAGGGGACACAACACTATTTAGCCATTATTCAGATCCACGTAGATTAGGAAAAACTATATAATTATGTATTTTTAATTCTGCACCAATTGTGATTTAATTTCTTGACTTCTGCTTAAAGGAAATGGCCAAGAAAATTTTCTCACTCTGCCTGATCCTGGCAGACCTATTGAAGAATGAGGTATTTAAATTAAAATGGTAAAGTTTACTAGCCTGTTCTTTTTTTCTTTTTTTCAAATTCCTACTGCCTTATCATTGCAGAGTGGTATGATTTTTCTCAAAGTCTACCACTTAAAAGGAACAATCTCAGAAATGTTTATTTCAAAGTGTTGCATAATGTCATTATTAGCATTTTATTTCAAATCATGACTCATGGACATTCAGTCTGAAAAGCTACAAAATAAAAGCACTAGGAAGTATGCAGTGAGAGACCAGGACAATAATGAAAATGAGAATGGAAATCAATAAAGAGAAAAGAACTAGAGCAATGGGACCTGGACCATATCACAGACCATAATTCACTGGTGACTAACTCAGAGTGAATGCTAACAACTGAATGCTGGCAGGAAAGCATTTGATCAAAACCTACCTGACAGAGCACAGAGCTCAAAAGGCAAATCAAGCAGGTCTCTCTAAAGCTACTCTAATTAGAGCTTAGCAGTGTGACCAATTTTTTTGTTCCCTTCTTAAAGATAAGAAGGGAAAAAAAAAAGGAAAAAGAAAGGAAGAAAATAGTCTTAAAGCTATTACTCTCCATAAATGCCTAGTTATAACTCCACAATTTAGTCACAAAACATCTACTTGTGCAAAATCCCACCGAACTACAAAAGCTTCCCTGCTCGAGTCCCCTGAAGGCCAGGATCTGAGCAGGGCATAGCACACGGGTGAAGGGGAAGAGGTTAAGTGGCTCCAAGACAGAACATACATTTAATAACATGACAGCAAACCAGATAACATCAGATGTTTGAAGGAAACAATGAAAGGAAGTTGGCTGAAAGCCTCCCAGCCTTCCCTGATGACAACAACCTCTCTCCAAGTGTAAGAAAAACAGGCCAACAGTGGAATTACCGGAAGAGGACAAAAGCTGTAAAATTCAAAACCAAGGGATAATAGACACCTTCAACAGTGGCCACTACAGTACTGCATTTATAGAGCAATCCCTCCAGGCAATGGAGAGTGCTACCAGGGAGCCCAGGGAAAGAGACTGGCAAATCATCTTGGTGCTACAAAGCAGGAGTACAAAGGTAGACAGCCATGACAAAATCCCAGATTGGTAGGTTAATATGCTTCACTGCTCAGTCAACATGCCTTGTTCATCTCCAGTCTACAGACAAAAAAAGTAACCGGTTATTCTCCCTCTCCAGTGTGTGGGTTACAGTGACTCTCTTTCCATCATATTAAAATATGAGGGGGAAGCTGTAGCTTTCATCTCTGAACAGCTTAGGACCCATTTCAGTCCAGTGAGAACTCACTGATTGGCCATAGTTTATGTTCACGGTTTATTTTCTGTCCTCAGGTCTTTCACTTAAGTTTATACATAAGAAAAAACACTGCACTACCCTGGAAAAAAACTCACCACCAAGTTCTTTGCAGGTGGTTTTACAAGTTTAGGAGGTAGCTGGACTGTAGCTTTCTGCTTATGAATGGAGCAATAAGCTGTAGGAAGAAAATGCAGTGTTTCCTGGTGTCTTTTCTGGTGAGTTCACTCACGTGAAGTATTCAGTCAACTCATCAGCATCTGAAGTGACACCAAAATTTTACTCCAACTAGTAGGAGTGGAAAATGTATATTCTTTTTCCTCACAAGAACATTATATAATCTAGAGGTTGGCGTTTTCATTTGGTGGTTGTTTTTTATAATATCTGTTTCCTTTAAAGGGAGTTTTTCTAACAGTAACAATTCAGCTTTGGAAAAAGAAAACGGACTAACCTTGCCACATATAATTAGCAAGTGCACTTGCCTCTCAGATCACCAGGAGGGGCTGAGCAACAGATCTTTAGATGCTCAGCACAGGCCTTTCTTGTTTAAGTCAGGAGCAAATTCTTATCTTTAAGCCTGCAAAAGTTGCCTAAGAAAACTTTGGTATACACTGTGCTGGTAATTTATATATCTAACCAAAAGGCAACTAAACAGGATTCTTGATCTCCATCTCTCCCATTGCCACAGGAAAAAAAATGGCACAGTGATTAGGTACATGCCAGAGGAATAGAGCAAGCACCACACAGCTATTGCACCATCAGCTAGGGGGTAGTCTGATATTCTGGAGATGCAAGTTCCTTTCCGAACTTCAGATAAAACTCAGCTTTCAGTATTTCCATTATTTTCAGAGTTATAGTAGAGGAGCATTACTTCGATATTCTTCAAGTTCTGCACAGAAGGCATAACAATGAAGGACTGAAGCATACAAAAATCAGAGCTTCCAGAGAGAGAGGCTATTCCTTCCTCTAACTCCCAGTTCTTCATTTTTTTACTGAGACTACCAGCTTAATTTGGCAGTATGCCTCTTTTTCCCTTTCTAAAGCTTTTTTCCTTCTAATGCAAAGGGACCAGACAACACAAGCTTAAACCAAAAGACATACATGCCATTCAAAAAAATCCAGTATAGTTGAGGAGTGTGAGAAGTGGAAGAGCTGTGGTGAGTGAGGTTTGCTTAACTTTGTGCAATCAAACCTTGCAGGAACAAGAACCAGACTTGCAAAGTGATTCACTTGGTCCCCAGCATAAGCACAAGCACCGTTCTCAAGAAGCACAGAAAAAATGACTGACCTTCAGAATAATTCACAGTATATTCTTTGTAACAGCTTTTCCTAAAATTATTAGTTAGAAGTGCTGAGTAGGAGTAAGGCAGACAGGCCGTGGTTCCTTGCAACTTTGCAATGCTGGGAGATGCCTGAATTACCACACTACAGGCAGAAAAAAATACCATGTAGGGCCATAAGTCACTCATTCTTGTGCTCTATTCAACCACAAAGCTGTGGTGTTGAAGGGAAGTTAGGAAGGAAGCACAAGTCTATGTCTTTCGTTGCACAGAAAACTTGTGTCAAAGGGTTTAAAAACAAAAACACTGGCTCAGTATTTTAGAGGGAAGGATTAACTCCAAATGCTGCAGTTATGCATGTTATTCATGTTATACATGACTGCTACAAGCATTCAAGTCATATGCAAAAGTATAGTGAAAACTCGCAAGTCTGGATACATTCTACAGAGAAATAAGTATGTCCTAACCATTTAACCTCCTGTGGTCAACGAAACGCTTGACCTAACAGATGTTTCGTACACTCTGCTCTGCAGTGCACCAAACGTGGCCAGGGCAGAATGCCAGAAACAGCTTTTTTGGAAGCTTACTGGACAACCAGGAACTCAAGACTATTGATGGCAGTTGGACTAAAAACAAATTAGAAGGAAGGCACACAGCAACATTGCAGGTGAATTCATACAAATTGTGCCAGTGAACACGTTTCGTTCTTTATCACCACAGCACTTAATTATTTTGAGAGCTTGCTGATATGCATGGTTATTGAACACAATCCTGGTCTCAGCAGTTTGCATTTTGCCAGGAAGATCTTTTTAGCATGGAAACTGAGAAGTGATAATTTATTCTCTATGTCAAGGAATTAAGAGGAGATAGTCAATTCAGTCATCTGAAGACTTGAAAGACCTGAATAAGGCAGTGTGTAAACTCTTTATAAGAGTCTGAAAGTTGTCCAGCATCGACCAAACAATCCTCCCGCCCAAAAGAGGGCAGCAGGTCTCTCTATATTCAGAGGAGCATAGACTCCTCAGGACAAGGATATAAAAATAAGGTTAGAATCAGGGTAAGGGTAATGGAGCAATATCTGACCCAGAATAGGAAGGATTACAAATTCACCCATTTACCGTAATTATTTAAAAGATAATAAAAATCGAGTAATGTGTTTCTTTTTTATTCTTGCTTTCTGGCTAAAAGAATGCTGTAGATCTTATCTAGACAACAGTTATGCAGCAGAGATACTGCCACAAAGAGGAAAAAAGACTCATAAAAATATGAGGGCAACTGTTAAAGGAGAAATAGAAGGAAAGGTAGCTGCAAATTGACCATAAATGCAGTGTTTCCATGTCATTATGGAACAGGAGAGAGAACAGGAACATGACTGAAAATATTCTGAATCTGAAGACTGATACTAACATCCAGGGCTGGGATGCACTAGCACACAGAGTGGATAAAAAGAACTTATTGGATAAAATGAAGTACTGGAAAACAGCCAGCGCAGGAGCTGTGGTAACAGAAATGGGGTGAAATTCAGAAACTCAGACTTCAGGCCAGGACTCACAAGAACTTCTGCGAGATTTTTGTTCTCCTTGGCTGCTCTGAGATGAAGGCTCAGATGGACTGCCTTAGCACACTCCAGGCACCATGCTAACATGACATGAGAACAAGGGTGCACTAATTCCATCTGCAAAACGTACAGATAAAGGCAGTTCAGATAGTCAGAGAAGAAGAGAGTCTACTGCCTGAGGGGTGGTTCAGACCTTGGATTGTTTCATGTAGCAGAACTAGACACCATCCTCTACTAAATCCTTCAGGAAGCAAAACCTGTTATTACAGCTCAAGGGCAGAGCTGGCAGAACAGGAAGTGGGTAGAAACCAAACCTGCAAACACATTTGTCTGGCAAACAAAAGTCTCACACCTATTAGAGTAAGGAAAAACAGTGGTGATACCTACTAAGTGAAATTTCACCTGCTTATAAGAGAGACAAGATTTCTTTATATTTGGACATGAGACTGACTCAACCAGGAGGTCCCTTCCCACTTGCAGTATGAGTATGATACACAGTAACTTGTTTGTTGAATACATTCAATAATTTACAGCTTTGCAATAATTCTGCAATATAATCTTTCCATCCCACAGCAAATCTGCAATTTCATTCAGCCATGATATTTGCCAGCATGCTTACTTGGCATACCGAAGGCACAGCAGCTTTGTAAGCCTGGCTTATAAAACGTTCTGTCAAAGGCACAAATACAGTAGCAGAGCTGTTTGGCAGCAGACACGTCCCCTGGTAACTATCTGGTGATTCCAAAAGAATCTCATGAACTGGCAGGGGGACAAAACACCTGGTTTCACACAATATACTGAGGGAAAATCTACAGCTCTCCTAATTGTGCCACCTTGCAGAAAAAGCCCTTATTTTGGTTTCCTAAGTTATATGCACACAATTTGCAAATACACACATGTAAATGTTTAGAAGCTACTGCATCAGAAATGGTGTCCCTAACTCAGACTACCAAATCCTCTTCAAAGCTGGATTAGTCTAGTCCATTCTGATCTTTCTCACTCTTCTGCATTGATTGCACAAATTTATTTACTTGCTACAGAAAAAAAAAACCTCAACCAAACATTATTTCAGTACTTTATTTGGCTTAAAATTATTAGGCTCAACTTACAAGTATTTTGAGACAGTTCAATTTTGGTAGTGCCTTAAGTACTATTTTTTTCTTACTTATTCATATGAATGACTGTGGTGACGACATACTGTAGTATGAGAACATACTACCTGACACCTGCCTTACACACACATGCACATCCTGTCTGAGGATGGGTTCACTCCTTTGACAAAATGACTGAGTTTCTCACTGAATCCTTCAGCCTCTCAGAAAGGAAAGGTTAGAGGCTACCTATCTTCTTCTGATGTTATTATACAATCCTGTTCATTTTCCAGGCTTTCCAGCACTATAGATTGAAATGGATTTGCATCACTGACCATCTGTATTGCTCAGAGCTTCAGCTCCTCACACCTCCTCAATCTCTCTGGCGATGTATTACTCCAGCTATTATAGTCAGTATGCATTACCCCATTTATCTTACTAGCACTGACTGAGGCAGTGTTAGTCTGACCACTGATAGGAAGCAGCTGCTCCACCCTAAACACATCACTATTAAAAATAAAATGGACCAACTTCTTTTTTTCCCCAAAAAGTGACTTATGACAGCTGTGTTGGCTGCTCTGTAGCCTCACTAAACTCAGACTGAGTAAAAGGTAAGCACTATCTGCATGGCTGTGCTGTGCAGGAGAATTTTTTCTTACTGTTTTTTTTTTAACCACATAATCAGGATAGCTGTTTTCCTGTTGGACTAATTATTTTTCCACTACAGGAAAAAAACCCGCAAATTCAATCAAATTAGGAAAATAAATTATCCTTCACATTGAGAACACATATGCTTCCAAAGCAAATGTCTGCAGCCAAGATATAAATCCATCCTAAACATAAATTCAAGCAAGATATTTAAGTCTTATGCCTGTAAAACTCAAAGAGCAGAACTAGAATACTCAAAATTCAGTGTACTCATTTCAACACCGACCTAGCCCTAAGGAATCAGATCAATTCTAAAAGCTCAATATTAATAAAAAATTGAATCTTTACTGTTAACACAAGTCATATGAGCATCTTAGCTTCCTTATCCCAAGGATTAGGAGTTTCATTTTACATGAAAAAGCTACAAAAGCCAAGGCAGAAATACAGATCTGCAGGGTTTAGGATGTTGGGTTTGTTTGCTTGGTTTGGGGGGTTGGGAGCTTGTGATGTTTGTTTCTAAAGAAATTAAATGGCAATTTACAACTTCTACTACAATAAAGAGAACAAATAAAAAGACATTTCTGAAAAAGTAGTAGTATTAAGTCACTTGTATTTCAGTATTTTATGCTTAATGCATAACTTTAAAACCAATGAGATCATAACATGCAGTGCAGCACTCATTCTAATGCCCCTCTCTAATACCTACAGCTTTTTTCCCTGCCTTTCTCATGCATACACACACTCTCTCCTCCCTTATATATATATATATATACACATGAAATCCCACACAAATGCATGCTTTTCACATCCCACAGAGAATCTGGCAGAACCCCAGCATGCAGGGAAGCAGGAATACACCACCAGTAGCAGGATCCTCTGCCTCTGCCATGGATCATGGTCATGGTCTCACTTTGAGCACACAGGAGTTGATTGTATCCTTTCTTCCAGGATGTTAACACATCCAGAGTTACAGCATACAACCTTATGGGACCAAGGAGATACTGATCAATTCATTACAACACACACCCTTACGGGACCACACAGATACTGATCAATTCATTACAAAACACAACCTTATGGGACCAAGGAGATCTGATGAATTTACTGAAGCTCAGAACAACTAAAAGACACTACAAAGCACATGGTTATTTCAGTTCTGGGTTTGGTCCCTCTGTGAATGTGAATCCCACATAAAGAGGGGCTCACTACAATGATCACCGACCGACCAGTGAGAATTAAATGTCACGCCTGTCTTAGAGTGACATCACTCAGCAGTGGGTTGATCTCACAGCCTAATTACTTCAAGACCCTTGTCCCCCTTCCTGTGCACCCCAGCACTCTGGGGTACCTCCAGCCTCCCACCTCGGCCTCCAGCAGAGACTTAGAACAAGTACAGGAAATTACTCCTAGGGCTCGATGCTTCCAAGCATTTATTTTTATTTATTCCTATATATAGGAATATATATGTGTGTATATATATATATTTCTATATTTTTTATATATTCCTACATATAGGAATAGCTTCTATATATGTGTCAATGTAATTGAGGATTAAGGCTATTAAAAACAGTTCAAATTAATAAACTAAGGAGTGCCAATTAGGTGGGAACACCCAAACAGATGCCTGGATAAAACTTTACCCCTGATTAGCCACTTTACCCCTGATTAGCCCCCTTTTTAGAACTGCTTAGGATAAAAAAGCCTTATTAAGGCTTTTTTTTTTTTTTTTAGAAGAAAATAAATCTTTAAACTTTCAATTTTTATTCTGTCAGATGTAATTTCCATATTGCTGTTTTTTTCAAGAACATAGAAAAATCGCAGTCCATTTGGTGGCCCATACACTTGACAGCCAGCAATTTCTACACACACACATGCTACTAATCAACACAGAGGATGCTACCCAGAGGCCCTCTGCAAGCACCAAAGACCTCTACCAGCTCTATGAGCAGCAGACTATTGCAAAGCCAACTATTAAAACAAAATACACTATGTCAGCATTGCTATTTCATAAGCAGGTTCTACTAAAGTCATACATTAAAAAAATAGTTGAAGAGAACATCTGATATTGAAATGGAAATACTATTCCTATTTTACCTGTCATTCTGCCCCTATCTCTTAGTCCCTGCCTCACCACTAGAAAGCATAGGCACAGCAAACTTGCAAATCAGTTCAGGTCTATCTGCAGGATCAGATTCAGTGGATGGCTCAGGGTGTCACAATATTTTCCAAGGGCACTTTATTTGCTCTCTGAAGATACTCTTGAAAATGATTTCTTAGTCATTAATTATTCATTCTATTTCTTATAATCAGTTCTTTTAATTAGTATCCCAGGCAGCTTTGCTGAGGATCCCACACTTTCAGTAATTAGGGACAGTTTGTTGCCCCTAATTAACATCAGACATAGAAAGGCTGTTATTACTTTGTTATTTCAGCTGGTTTTATGTTTGCATTGCATATGCTGTCCTGCTTTAATAGCTCAGAAAAGAGACTGCCCTGTTGTGCTATTTATCTCATTTAGGTTCCATCTTTCTTTCTTGACTCTGTGTTAGTTGCTGTATTTAAATCCCTCTGACTCTCTGAAGTCACATCTACACTGGCAAGCAGTGTGACACCAGAAAAGTGCATCTGTACAGTGAAACAGAACCCTGCCAGCCTGTACAGCCTCCTACCCTTTCGCGCTGCTCTGCAGAGTTAAGTGCACTTATAACAGACACAGCTTGTAGTACAGCAAGAGGGTCATGCTTTAACCAGTTTACTGATTTTATCACACCTCTGTGACCTCTTGAGGGCCATTCCGGATGGAGTTCTGACTAACTGTTGTTAGCAATTAATGGTTTAATAAACCATTAGAGTTTAAATATCCAGAACGCATAAAACAGCTGGAGGTTTAGTAATTATCGGAATAATTTTATTGTTATTTTAAAGAAATGATACTTCTCTTTCTTACATGGTGTTTTTCATCTGCAGAGAGCAAGGTGTATTAAAGTAGCAGAAAGACAGTTGTAATCCAGTTGCTCCAATTAAAGTTTGAGGAAGAGACAAGCAAAGACAACAGCAGCTCTGTAAAAAGCATACCACTGACCTTCAGGGCAATTCAGAAAGCAAAGAGATTTTAAAAATTCCCCACCCCAGGCTATGGGTGGTAGGGGCAAAGAGGAGACAAATTTTCATCTGGCTCTAACAGAAGTCCCGTAAGGTACATCCAGCACTCAGGGTGTCTGCGGGAGAGCACGCACAAAAAAACTCGCATAGTCTGGTACCAGTGGGTGACTGATCTGCAGAACAAACAGATAAACTTTGCATTACACAGTTAAGAATGACACTTCCTTTTCAGCAACACATGAGCAAAATACATCAATACATGCACATGCTGCTAGATCTTGTAATTTTCAGCTTACCATTGTAGGATATTTGGTTTTTTATATTCCAGGTGGCAAAACAGAAGGCTTATATTCACAAAACATAGCTAGTCATTTTATAACACTTATTATCACAGAAAAATGCCTGAGAACATTAAGTAAGTTATTAAGTACCTAAACATTAAGTACCTAAAAACATAGGTGGCAGAGAAAGACAACTTTAAAAGCTGGCATTAATCTCAAGTGGTGTTTCTAAAGTAAATTAATTTGGGAGACAAAGTATGCTGAAAAGAACCCAAACTCATACAAACAAGATTGTCAGAACTTGTATGACAGAATATTTAAGCTAAAACACACCTAGCTACTTCATAACCATGTACTAGTATGTTCAGAACCTCTGCTGTGTGTAGCACTTGTGTGGCTATGACAGTGACACTGCATTTGAAGTTAAGTCACCAAAAGGTGAATCTAAGTGTCTACTCAGGCAAATACTCCAACAGCCAGCTGGAGATTGCTACCAAAAAAAAAAATTCTAATGGAGTTTGTTAACTTCCATCTCCAAGTAATACCACTATTTACTCTTAAATCCCCACTGGTAAGAGACTGAAAAATCTTCTGCCTTTTAATGACACTGTAGGAAGGAAGAGAAAGTGAAAGGGGAACTGATTTCTACAATGACTTAATATCAGATTTATACCAAACAGCCTCTTAATTATTTTTATTTTTTCTCTTTGCTTATGCTCCATCCATAAGGAAGTCAAAATAATAAAAAAAAGTAAATGGTCAATATTAATATTTTAGCAATAATATGTATTTGATGTATTAAAAAGCTGGAGTGGAGAAACATTTGTAGAACACTTCTGAATAAGAAATAACCTTGCTACAAGGCCTCAGAATACATAATTCAGAAATAAATCAAGGAATTTATGAGCAATAGGCACAAACTGGGGATGTTTCCCAGCAAAAGCCAGCAAGATAAACATTCGGCGTAGACTGCCTGAAGGTGAATTTTTTTCTTAGAAAAGGAAAACTCATGAATTCACCATTAGAAAAATCTAAACATATAGAACAACTCCAACTTTCTGCAGCAGAAACCCACTGTCTTCCCCAGTGCACTCTACGCCACTGCTTTGATTTTCATGGAGTCCAACTTCTCAGCAGCTCTTTGCCCTTGCTATTCTGTATTACACCGACATGGATTTTGAGACTATTCCCTTATTTACCAGTTTAACCATTATCCTTTTTTCTAGACCAGTATCTTTCTTGCAAACTCACCCCCAAGATATTCCTCCTTCATTTCTGTTTAATACTGAAAAGCATAACTCTCATGACCAAAGGATTTCTCTGCTACAAATTCATTACTCTTTAACTTTGTCAATGTCCTTGCTGAACAGTTTCTCTACTCCAAAATTCGCTCAGTCCCATACACTTTCTCAACACCTTCAACTCAGTCCACGAAACTCCCCATCACTGATGGCTATTTCTCCTCTAATCTTTGTAGATGTACACCACCTCTTCAGAGATCTCATTTAAACCCAAATAATTTATTTGCCCTTTCTTCCACATCCTTGTCTATGGCCCAAACAAGTCTACTCAAAGTATTATCCTAAGGATTCTTTTAGTGTCTGTACTATCACTCAGAGTATCCCTCCAGCACTTCCATTACACAGAAGCTGCCAGCCTCTATTTCTAAAACCCTACAGACAAGACAATTGAACATAAATGAATAATTAATGGTTGAGAGAAAAATGGAAACAGAGTTTCAGAAGAATTCTTGTATAATCACCTCTTCTAATTTTGATTCACCAGGTCACACATTTAAAGAAGTACTCACTGTAGCTCTGTTCATTCTTCACAACGCTGTAAATTAATGCTTTTTCCCTTCCTGACAGGAAAAACACTCAAGAACATTCTTGAACTCATGCATACAAGTAGTCATACTTGAAGAGAAGCATATGCTTTATCTCGTCACTGCAAAATAAATAAGAACCAGAAATAAATTCTATTGAGCGAGTGACATCAACTTCTAGGGAATTTTAAATACAAAATGAAAAGCCTTCAATGCTTATGGCTGAGAAAATAACCTTCAAAATGCAAGCTTAAGCTGATGCAGCCTGGTACTGACATGCAAACACTCCATCTCTCCTGCTGCTCAGAGTTTCCCACACACAGCAACAAATTGGAAACTGCCTTTTCACAGCTGCTATCCTGAAACCTGGGGGAATCAGCTGCAGCACACAAGAACAGGGCTGCTTTCAATTCAGTGCCAGCACTTCTAGGCAGAAATGGGCACTGGAGATAAGCACTAGGCAAATGAGCAGGACTCCAGCAGATGCTGTTCCTCTCCCTGCCTCCTGTCCTGAATGGCAACAGCCAGAAGTCGCGGAGAAGTCTGAGTGCCAGACCAGCGCATGCCACTGCCATCAGCTGGCAGCAAGGGGAGCAACTTGGAAAGAAATACAGGAGGCATGTTTGCAGCTAATGTGCCAAAAAACCCCTATATGAACACTAAATCAAACATTTAGAAACCTTAGAGACTGGCACCTGGTTCAGAGTGACATACTAACTGGGGCTCAGCACAACTAAATATAGAACCAGAATCAAGGCATAAGGACAAACACCCCAAAACACATCCCTCAATGAGCAGAGGCAAGGAGGCGAGCCAAGCACTTTCCTAGCAGACAACACATCATCCCATCTTCCTCTAAGGATACCTCTCGGGTCGATAAGGCAAATCTTGTCCCTGAGCTAATAGCTTTCCACTTGTAGCAAAAGAAGCAGCAGGAGACAAGGATATGAAGTAGGAGACACCTACGCACAAGGAAAAAAGCAAGGGTAACGGGAGAGTAGAACACAAATACAGAGGTACATTAAAAAACCAAACCAATACATACCGAAAGCAACTTCAGGACGATATTAACCAGTATGAAAAAAAAAAGGCACAAAGCCAGAAAGAGAAAAACCAACCCTAATAACCAGCATGAAAATGGAAAGGCAATTGGTTGTGTAGTAGTCTCCCCAAACACGAACTGGTGACAACAAGCTTGCATTGGGGGGAACAAGGGGGGAAAATTGAAAACTTACTTTTACAGAAATATATTGCTCAATGAACAGTCAACTAGCAACCAAACAGTATTTTCTGCTCTGGCAATACTGTACAGTTAAAGACAGTACATGGTAATTAATATTTTGATACACTGCACCCCAGGCAGGTAAAGAAGTATGGTTCAGAGGGGAATAAAGTGTTTTCCCCAGCTTTGTTTTGTTATTCCACAGCATCAGTGAGTATATTTCACGGATGATGTCAGAGAAAGTATTAAAGACAAGATGAGCTGATTTGGTATTTCTGCCTCTCAGTCACCAGTTATAGCATTTCAGATACACAAGATAAAATGTGAGAATAACAACTGCAAAGAGTTAGAAATGCAAGGCAGCCCAGCCAGATAATTCCCTCATATGGTCCCTGCAGAGATGGCAGCAATCAACTGATCCTTCAAACTTTCCTCCTGTCAGCTCCCCTGTAGAAAAAACTAATAACTAGTTTTCCACAGGCACTTTAAATGGGGTATTTGCCAATAGAGTTAACACATTTGTCAAACTGTGTGGGTGACAGAAAAAAAGAAACAATGTGAGGTCACACATTCAGAAAAAAAAATTAAAACTGTCCCATCAAATAATAATAACTAATCAAATTTCAAAGGCAAGTACAGGTGAAATAGGCAGTGAAAACAAAAAAAGCAGGCAAAAGAAGAGAGTGATAAATTTTTCATCACAGTACACCAGACCATGTTCACTTCATTACACAGCTGTTTACCAATATCTGGCTTTCCCGGCACATCGCCAGCTTCTGGCCAAGCCACACCAATCAATGCTGAACTGATAGGCCAGAAGACGAATTTAAGATTAAAACAAAACTCTGATGGGTTGTCATTTCTGAAGCAGTGCTGGTTACTAGAAGGCTTTGCTTCTCTCATCACCCTTCAGTATTTCTTCAGCCATGGGTGAATCAATTGCCCATGGTAAGCAACTTTGCTGCAGCAGGCAAAACCAACTTTTTTTCTGAACAGCCGTTTCTGATGGGTAAAAAGATCTCTTTGTGAATAATCATGTCTCAACATGTACAGAGGTCTGTAGGCTACAGTATTATGGGTTTTGACAGGATTTACCGGAACTCTCTATACTCACTTGACTAAAAATAAAAACTATACGCAGCTTAGAGCATGATGACAAAGTATTACAAGGAAAAATAAGGCAATAAAATTGATTTAAAATTACTTTCTAAACACCACAAAAAGAATTGAAATTTGTAAAAGAAACAATGAAGGTAGAATTGGAAGACGTGTTCCTAGAAAGCTCTTTAGCAGAATTTTGACCAGATGAACAAGTTTTATAGCTATGCTTTTTCTCTGAAATGTGTCTAGAGTTTCTGAAAACAATGGCTTTAGATGTACTCTCCTTGCTACTTTAGCAGTGCAAAAAGCAGTATCTTATGAAGCATGCTCAGAGCTCAAGAAACATTTTTTCTTTCCCAAAACATGCTTAGCCAGTAAATAAGTAGACACACATCACCAGCTCAAAAGTAAGGAAATACAGGGCTTTAGACAGGAGAAATAAAAACATTAGGAATAAAACTGCAATTCTAGGGAATGAAGTCTATCCCCATAACCAGCATTTTCCTGACAGTGTTATTTAGTGGACACATATCATTATAAACCTCTCCTTTACAGGTAAAGTCCAAGAAAGAGGAAAGAATGAATGCACAAAATTCAGATGAAAATAAATTATTATTACTGCTCCTACTTTTAAGAATTAGCTAGAAGTCAACGGTTTTGATCTACTCATGATTTAGTAGCTGGACGGGAGAAAAGGAATGGAAGGAAAATAGGTCATCAAGTATTCAGGAAGTAAACTCACTCACTCACGAATTCTACATGGCCAGACCAATTACTTCTAATACCTATCACCTATGAAAGCAAGACTTCAATTATCAGCTTTGATGTACTAAGCCTTTCATGCATTACAAAATCTTGTTTAGCCGAGGAGTGCTGCTTCTCCCTTAGTCTTGGACTTCTGTGTGGCCACTTGATTACTAGAGTAAATTTCAAAACGTTGAAGAAGAAAAACTCAGGAAGAACACCTTTTTTTGCTAGGTAACTGTAGCCCTTTGCTGTCCCTTCCTTCCCCAGGAACTTTAACTCTGATTCATCTCCCAGATATAGAACCTGCCTTTGGCACACACTCCCTGAGTAAAACTAGGTAGGTACAGGAGTGTGCAACTGATTAGTATCAATAGCAGTTACCAGGGTCATCATCTAATCACTGACTCAGTATATGTTCACATACACCACTTTCCCCAGATGGAAGACAGTCACGAGTGAATTTCTTCCACCACCTAAATCTCATTCTGGGGACAAATTCAATCCAGTGGTTCAAGATTCACTTTGGCTGGGGTAGGAGAATGGAAGAAAGAGGAATGGGATTAGTTAATGATTGTCTTCGCTTTTGTTGGGACTAAAAACAAGGAAGAGTGAAGAGGTAGAAGAGAAAAATGGTGAAATACGTTTGAGAGGACTCATAAAAAAGCGGCAACTACAAAAAAGTGACAATCTCTTTAAACCAGAGACAGACAAACTTTGCTTTATGAAAGAACAACATGTAATGCATTGATGCATTGATGCATCAGTATTTCTCTACAACAGAAAATACATGACTAAATGTTCACAAATATCTACTGAAAATATGTTACTAAATACATAGCAGCTCTGCTCTGTAGAGCTAACTCCATCTTCATCAGGATCTGCTACCCCACCTCAAAAAATAACACCATGCTTCAGTTCCATACCTCCAATATTAGATTATTTTCCCTTCTCTATCAAAAATCTACCAGCAACCAAAGTAAGGTAGGATATAATAGCAGGCCATCAACTAACTCTGAACAGTTTAAAAAAGAGTATTCCTATCACATATCCTTGAGGGAAAAAAAAAAAAAAAGCAGCTATATTATAAAAATATGTGATTCAGCAAACCCTGGGCTAAATTACATCGAATTTGTCACTAAAAGCAAGTTAGAGGAACTGATGGACTCTGGTGAATTATGCTAGTTCTTTTTTTTTTCTTAAAGTTTGATTTTCATTTTTAGTTAATCTTATCTATCACAATACAGCAGAGCTAATTTTACTTTGTGAGAAGAAAGAAGGAAGAAGAAAGGACAAGAGAGGAGTGAAACACTGCCTGCATTCAAAATTCTTTAATTAGTATAACGCAGTCCATTAAGTATGGTGGTTTCAAGAAACCATACAGTACATTTTAATCTGATACTAAAGCAAGAACATAAGAAGCCAGCCATACTGTAAACCATTTCCTTACTGATATTACAATGCAGTTGAAGATATTTGATATATGAATTCCAACTCATTCCCTTACTGGATAATATGTTCCACATTAAAAAGGAAGCAAACTGCATTCCTCAATATTTACTCAGCAATATGCCAAATGAACTGGCAGAAAAAAGAAATTACTTCTGCTCTTAAGCAGGGTGGATACAATACTTAGGTTATCTGAAAGACTGCTGGTGCAAAAGCACTACAAGGAGTTCACAAGCAGAAAGAGGCAGGGGGCTGAAACCACAGAGCATCACAGGTTCTCCTTCAAAACCATACCTTGGATCACTGATGATGGACAGGGCATGCAGTAGCTAACGGTTCCAGTTACATAACAGAGGTAAGGAACCGCAATGGTTCCAAAGCTGGTAAGGAACCAGCTCACAATGGCCAGCCAGCCAGATGCTGTCACACAAGTCAGAACTGAGGCAAAAGACCAAGAGATCAAGGAACAGTCCATATCCATACCCGATCTTGGAAGATAGAAAATTAATTCAGGAAACAAGACAGACTTTTATGCCACTGAATATGAGTCACAGAATCATATTAAGGCAAGGCTGGAAGGGGCAACAGTGGGTCATCTGGTCTACCCTCCCTGCTCAAGCAGGGTCATCCCAGAGCATATGGCACAGGATTGCGTCCAGCTGAGGCAGACTCCACAGCCTCTCTGGGCAACCTGTTCCTGTGTGCAATCACCCACACAACAAAGAAGTTCTTCGTCATATTCAGGTGGAACTTCCAGTGCATCAGTTTCTGTCCGCTGTCCCTTGTCTTACTACTTTGCACCATAAAGAAGAGCATCCTCTTGACATCCTCCCTTCAGATACTTATATTCATTGGTAAGGTCCCCTCTCAGTCATCTCTTCTCCAGATCAGCCGTCACACTTCCAAGAGTGCCTTCCCTCAGGACATGGAGTAAGACAGGTGGTTGTACTCTCATTCCCAAAGCTGACATGGGGCCACCATGCAGAAGGAAGCACAGAAATTAGACATAATAGAGGGCTCCTTCGTGCAGCTCTCAGCAATCCCAAACCATCAAAGCAGGTTTTCTGAACTCTCAAACCTCATGACCAGTTCTATTACCCTACATGCAATAATTTACTGGGTAATATATACAAAATTGTCAAATAAGAGGAAAGATGGTTATGTGCATTTCATTATTTCTAGACAGAAGTGCAACTCCTAGAAAGAATAATTTTTTGTGTTATGTCTTATTTAAAAACACTATTTCCTGACCAGGAAAAAACATGACATCCTTGTTCTGCAGCTAAATTCCTAAATATGACAAAAGTTTCTTTGTACATAGAGTAATTAATGAAAAATCCAGAATTCACTTAAAAATAGTAATTAGCAGGAGCAACATTTAATTTTAGATATCAAGTCAGTTTTGTCAACCAGTCTGTTCATTGCTCATATGTTAAAATCCACAACAGTTTTATTTCTGCTTTTGCTGCACATAGGTAATCTCTTTTCATACATTTTATTAATAAAAATAATTAATACAGTAGTTATTTTTAAAACGGTTCCTATACTTAGTGACTTAGATCAGTGGGAACTTCTAAATGCTCAGTATCTTCTGCAATTGATGGCCACAAGCTGCAACTTGGAAGCTGATTAGGAAAATTGAATCAAGAGAAGGGCAATGCAGCACTAGAGCAGGTCACATAGACAGGTTGTTGGATCTCATCCCTGGAGGCTTCTGAACCTCCTGCTTGAACCTAGACTGATACCAACACTACATCAAGTCTGCTTTGGCTTTGTCTGTTAGGAAGTCACACTTAGAGGGATCCATACGTCTCTTCAAAATAACATTTCTATGATGATTCAGTTTTGGGGTAGGGAATTTCCAGTGGCATGAAAATTTTTATTTCAGATTTTCTTTAGCTTTCTGCTTACAAGACGCCTCTATTCAGGCTCCAGAGTTTAAGCACCTAACACTTAATAGAAACAAAATAGTCTTCCAGAAACAATCTTGTTATTACTGCCATGTTGCAACGTTAACTCCTCTGACAATTCACTAAACACAATTACCTATAGCAGGCATACTTCAGACACCCCAAAACATTTAGTATTGGATTCTACAAACCCTCAGACATATGGAAGTATTAAGATCATAAAAGCCAAGTAGAACTAAATCATTCCTGTGTCCTATCACTATCCTTCTGGAAAGTGATGCAGAATGGGGGTTTTGTTTGCTTCTTTTGTTTTTGATTAGTTAGTTTGTTTACAGAACTGAAAGTAAAAAAGATAAAATTTTTTAGACCAAACATTTCAAGAACTGAGCTTTTAAGTAGTTATCTGGAAATGTAGTGCCTTAATCCAAAACTTTAAGTATTCTACCTATTCAATAGCTCAAAAGCAAGAGAAAACAAGCATCAATACCTACCACGCACCTGCCAGTTCTCAAAAGCTTGTCTTTCACGGTCAAGACACAGAGAATAACTTTGGTCAACCTTCATTAGAAGATCATTCTCACCACAAACATGTACGTCGATTGTTTCTATGTACAGAGAGCGCACTTAATTCATGAAACAAAACAGTTTTGTCGTTCACCTGTGTTTTATGGCCTAATTTGCTCGGGTTGGGTACAGACGATCAGAACACGACTCGCAGGAGGCACCTCTAGAAGGTTTAACTCCATCCACCAGGCAGCGCCGAGAAGCAGGAACATATCCTCCACCGCAGAACGGCCCCAGCGCCCCCGCGCCCGCTCCCTGCGCTCCTGTGCCCTTTGCACGGCGACTTCGAGCGCAACTCTAAAAACTTAAACGACTTCACCCCTGGTGACTGATGGATTTCTAGATAACGGGTGTGTTTTGGGCAAGGCACGCTGACACCCAGCCCTGCAGCAGCCGCTCTGGCAGCGCCCGCGGTGCCGCCGGCGCTCCCCGCGCCGTGCCCGGCCGGCGCCGCGGCCCCGCTCAACCTGTTGCGGGCCGGAGNCGGCACGGAGGGCGCGGGACGGCCCGCGGGGGGCGAGCGCACACAGCGGGGCAAGGGAGCGGGGAGGCGGGGGCTCACCTTCTGCTGCCGGCGGGCCATGTCTGTGGGCTGCCTGGCGTTGAAGGGGTGCGCGATGCACCTCGCGATGAACACGTAGAGCTGCAGCCGGAGCCGCTTCTCCAGCTCCTCTCGCTGCAGGCGCTCCTGCTCCTCCCGGCCCTCGCTCAGCACCGAGGGGCTGGGGCTGGCTGCCCGTGCTGCCCCGGCCTCCCTGCCCCGCGAGTCCCGGGGCGGAGGCGGCAGCGAGCGCGGTGAGCCGCCGCCCGCTGCCACCAGCACGTCCCGCCGCTCTTCTTCCAGCAGCTCATCGGACTCCTCCTCGCTGGACGAAGGGTCCAGCATTGCGCTCGGGGGGCGCGCCCCGCGGCCGGGCACGAAGCGAGGCGGGGAGCGCCGCGCACCTTTCCGGACACGTCGAGTTTACACACGGACTGTTTCCGACCGGTGGCGGCCGCCGGGCGGGAGCGGCGGGGCGGGGAGCAGAGGCGGGGTTTGGGAAGGGGGGTCGAGCCTGGGTTGCCGTGGGAATTGCTCCGAGCGGCTCCCGGCGGAGGCAGAGGCGGGACCGGGGCCGGGCTAACATCTCCGCCCGCCCCGGCGACGGCAGCGCCCCGCGAGTGGCCGGGACGGGGTCGGGCAGGTCGGTGTGACTGCCATAATACCGCGTCCGCCACCGCACCCCAGCGCACGACACGGCACGGCTCTGCTCTCAGCGACAGGGGCAGCCCTGGCCAGAGGAGCCCTGGCTCCGCTCGGGCCCTGCCGGCCCTGGCAGCGGCTGGTGCGGTGCTCCCTGCCCTGCATCCCGGCCAGCGTGGGAAGTGCGCCCGGCGCTCGCCAGCTGGCTCGGACACACGGCGGGACTCCCTGCTGGAAGGGGAGAGTGGGGACTGTGCTCGCCGCCGATCCCGAGCCTCGCTGGCATCCTCTGCCAAGTGTTGGTGGGGGAACGAGAAGCATCTCAAATGGCCCCAGAAAAGGAAGCCACCGAAACCGTGCGTTTCTGAGGTGGCGGGCGGGCTGATGCTGAAGTATACGTTGCACTGGCAGGTTACTTCTGTTGAAAGCTACAAATAGGTAGTTCACATCTCTCTGAAATCGTTTTTCCAGACTATCTGAGGATCCAGACAGGTGCATAGTTACAGTGATTGTTGTCACAGTTAAGGCTGTGCAAACCACACAAAAGCCTACCACTAGCACTCTCTAAAATTAAACAAGAAAGACTTCATCATGTGAGAACCAAATTTCTGGAGTCTGATCAGGGCCGCCTGGGAAGGGAAGGGACATTGGATTTCCTGTGGATCAGCAAACCCTTCTCTCATTCCCTACACACCCACACTCTGTGAGGACAAGGGAAACTACTGAACAGGGAGTATTAGGGGCTAGGAGGACAAAGGCTGGAGGGATGGACTGCAGTCACAGAAGAGCCGTGACTGTATACTGCTCTAAAACAATGGCAGCTGAGGCTGTGTCCACACTGCTCCGGGCCCTGCTCATTAGCAGTGGCAAGTTTTCAAAGCCCTGCATGAAAGCTCAACAAACTCTGGCAGCCAACCCAATTCTCACTGTATGAGCTGGACGGGGTTTAGAGTGGTGAAGTAATCTAGTCCCTTATCAATATTTTGAAGTGCCCGGTGCTACAAATTTAGGAAAGGATGTTTAAAGCTGTCAGTCATCTCCCTAGAGAACCAGCTCACAGAAGGTGGAATTCCTCCTGCTGCGGGCAGCAGCTATTAGCTAGATGGCAGCATTAGGCATTAAGAGTCTGGGTTCTTCTGCCTCTGGATCTCTACCAGGGGAACGAGGGGAACACTGAGGGAGAGTCGTACTAACAAACACACTGGCTTTCTTCACAGTTTGGGTGCAAAGTGTAGCAGTCATACAGAAATAGGTGGGTTATTTATATGGGTGGCTTGTGTCCTTAACATTAACTGACAATAGTAGGCAGAATCTGTGACATGCAGAAAGGTAGTCAGGGAAAAGCATAAATGTCAACCGACTGAACAACTCTGGTCACATTTCCTCGATGCAGTAGTTGCTAAAGCCAGTTTTTGTGGGACCACCATCACAAGTCATGTGTCAGTGCATGTGTCTCCATTGCAAGTAGTGCTAGTCCTGTAGTAGATAAGAGGTAGTTCCATAAAAAATATGATTACTGCAAATGACTTTTTCACTAAGAGGAATGCAATGTCCACTCAAATCTGTGGATGCCTTTTGCAAAAACTTGTTCTCATCCTAATAGCAAGTAAAAATAAAGTAACACTACAAAAACGTTGCCACTAAAAATATGCAATGCACAAATTGGGATATGAATTCTATGGAACTTTAAAGCAGTCAAGTCCTCCAGAAATTTAAATATAGTGGCTCAGTCCAGCAGCATCATCTCTCAACTACTGCTGCATTAAGGCCAGGATGACCATGTTGTCATACATAAGATTACGTAACTCTTTAGTAAAGATTATGGTTGCTCCGCTAGCTGCCTGAACCTTTATGAGGGGGAGATGTCTCTCTTACTTTCACACTTTTTATCAAAATCAGAGTTGTTAAGATGGACAGGAATTTTCAAGGCTTATCTAGTCCAACCAGTGGAGTGGGGTCACCGTCAGCAGATTGTCCAGGGCTGAGTTCAGCAGGTTTTGAACATCTTCAGGGACAGAGACTCCACAATCTCCCTGGGCAATTCGTGCATGTGTTTGACCACTCTCACAGTAAAAAAGGTCTTTCTTTTGTCTAAACAGAATTAATTTCCTGTATTTTATTTTGTGCCGATTACTTCTTATCCTTCCCAGGGCACCACTGAGAGGTGTCTGGCTCTGTGTTCTTTATTCTCCTCCATCAGGTATTTATAAATTGATAAGATTCCTGTGAGCCTCCTCTTTTCCAGGATGAACTATCCCACCTTTCTCAGCCTCTCCATGTAGCTCACATGCTCCAAATCATTAATCACCTTCCTGAACTTTTGTATGTCCTGTGTGTCCATGTTCCTCTTGTACTGTGGAGCCCAGCATGCTGGATGTGGCCTCTCCAGTGCTGAGGAGAGAAGAAGGATCATACCCTTGACCTGCTGGTGGCACTCATTCTAATGCAGCCCAGGAGGCTGTTGGCCTTCATTGCTGCCAGAGTGCATTGCTGGCTCATGATCAGCTTGGCATCCACAAAAACTTAAATCTTTCTGAAAAGCTGCTTTCAGAAGCCAGCCCTGAGCCTGCACTAATACATGAGGATTTTCATCCCTTAGGTGCAGGACTTCACAATTCTTTTTGCTGAACTTCTTGAGATTCCTGTTTGCCGTTTTCTCCAGCTTGTTGAGTCACACAACCTGAACAGTCCCACAAGCATGTGGTGTATCAACTACTCCTCCCAAGTTCACGGTGTCTGCAAACTGCCAGAGGGTGTGCTGTGTCCCGTCGTCCAGGTCATTACTGGAGATGTTAAATGGCATTGGGCACAGTATTGATCCCTGGGTACAGCACTACTGGTTGGCTTTCAGGTGATCTTTGTGCCTCTGATCACAAATCTTTAGGCCAGGCAGCTTAGTGTTCCCACCTAGCCAGCCTGCACTTCATCAGTTTGTCTGAGAATGCTGTGAGACAGAGGCAGTGTTGAAAGCCTGGTTGAAGTCAAGACAAACGACGTCCACTGCTCTCTGCTTGTCAACCAAGCTAGTTGCTCAGTCATGGAAGCCTATCAGGTTGCTCAAGCGTAATTTCGCCTCCTTAGATCCACGTTGGCTATCCCATCCCTCTTCTGCTTTGAATAAGTTTGAAAACAGTTTGCAGAGTTATTTCCTCCATCGTCTTCCCAGGGATCAAAATGAAGCTGACTGGTTTGTAGTTCTTTTATTCTTTATTCTTTTCTTCTAGTCTTTACTGAAGATAGGAGTGCTATTTGCTTTCTTCCATTACTTAAAACATCCATGTCTTCCCTAGAACTGCATGGAATGGACCTCTAGCAAGTTAGCAAAAGTCTCATGCATTGCTTTCAGGCCTCAGCTTTTTTCCCTTTATCTCCTTATTTGGGAAAAAGGACGAAAACAAGAACAATTTAGATTTTGTTTTCCATCAGCTCAGGCTCCAAACAGAATGTTCTCAGCTTGGAATTGTGTACATTGGTAAAATGAATTGACAATATCAGCACATCTAACATTTTAGGATGAACACCCTTGCCTTCTGCAGCAACTTGTATCGCAACCCATTATTTGATCTTGTGTATGTCCCTTCTGTAAAGCAGCTCTTGTCTAAAATTATTTGCGGTTTTGGTTCTGATCTCTTGTTGATTCTTCGTGCTACTTTTCATCTGGTGCATTTAAATGTAGAGTATATTTTTCAAATATATATTTTAAACGTTTCTTCAGAGCACAAAAGCTGCTTTTCTGGAGCCCTTTTTGTACCTTATTGATAATGCTACCATCAAACAATGGCGGTATCAGTCTTACAGGAATCAGTCAGAACTTGTCCCTGAATTCCTCAGATGCTTGTGCTCAAATGCTGCTCAGCCAGTTAAGTGCACGAATGTCAATGCATAATATTTATATTCAAATACCTATAAGCTTAAAAAAATCCAACCACAACAATGAAAAGTCAATCATTACTTCTCATTTAGAAAATCCAAAACCATTTTATTTGTATTTACTCTTTAATTTGTCTGACCTCAGCACAGATTTATATACAATTGCACGCATTCAACTGCAATTTTTCCTGCCTAGATATTATATTCTGCCTTACTTAGTTTGTAGAATATATTAGTCTAAACAAAATGGTGTTAAGAACTGGATTGTCCTTTTCATATGGCAATGAAATGAGGATATTCTTGGTAAGGTTTGCTGATTAGGGGATAAAAGAAGCAATAAAATAGCTAGTGGTGAAAAAATCAGTTTTGAACTGATTTAAGATATTTTTTCCCAAGACATAAAAATTATAGCTATGTTTTTGAATCCTTCATTTGAGAAAATATATGGCTAAAATTAAGGTATATAAGAATATATTTATGCTCAGTAAAGATTTCCTAGTAGAGAATCAGTGCCTTGTAATTCACCTTTAACTGTCTTTTGGTCATAAAATTCATAATTATTTTGAGGCTCAGTAGTTCACAGTAAGGAGTTTTAGCTTCATGCATTGCACTGTCATTTTAGACACTTCTTGTACTATTTTTCTCTAATGTTTTGGATTACCAAACCGTGTGATTAAGCATGAATCTCACATTATTTGTAAGCAGGTTATAGCCAAAGCCAGACATGACAGTGATATTTCTAGGGTGCTTTGTAATTGCTTTTTCATGAGAATATACCACACCAGGCAGCACTGAGTGGTGGGTGAAGTACTGCCTCACCCTTTCCCTTATCCACTGTGACCACCTTTGTTTTTATACCATGAACTCATGGAGAAAAACTGGAAAGCATGACAGAATACTTCCTCAAAACTACAAAACCTAAGAGTAAAGTAGAAAAACATATCTTTTATGATATTTATGGGCTTTCTTTTTTCAATGGTAAGGTGGTTAAGTTGCACATGTATTGTTTTCGTGGCCTTGCTTACTGCTTCTGAAGGCATTTGTTGACACTGTTGTTGTCCATTTGTTTTTGCCTAGGCAAAAACACATGATAAAGATGCTCTAGGAGCCTATGGTATTGTTAATGTGGATTTACAATCTGCTTGGAAGAATACAAGTTTGAAAGTTCAAAAGAGCGTTATTTTCCTGATGATCTGTGTACAACAGATCTTCAGAAAAATAAATTTAGCAGCATTCATGTGCTACTACCACTGTAGTGCTCGCCTCTAAGGTATGAAAAGTTTGTGCATAGCTGATACATTTTCCAGTCCTCCAGCTTTTCCATAGAAGATTAATTTAATCCTTTGTGAAGAGTTTGCAGGAGGTGGCTAAAATTTTTGCTGGTTTCATTTCTGGAATATGATATAAATTCATTTCATTTCAGGCATGCTTTTCTCCCAAAGGCATGTCAGATAGTACCTCTCCATTAATTTCAGGTGTTCTGTGCAGATTCAAGTATTTGGATGGGAATTTGTAGAAAGAAATCACTTTCTAGACATTGTGGTGTTAACCACATATACAACCAGTAGTAGTAATAACTGACTTGCAAGAGCTCTTCAGCTTGTGTTGACAAAATAGAGATTTCCTTGAAAATCTGTTCTACTTTAATAAAGAGTTTTTCCTTGGAAACCTGTTTACTTCGTAGTAAACTTCACTATAGCACAATACAGGTAGTGGGATTCTCTGCCTAAATGTTCAAACAGCTTCCTTCTGTCTGCCTGAAAAGACAGGGTTTATTTCTTTGGTCCTCTCAACCAGACAAGCAAGTGGCAGAGCATTCACAGGCTTAGAAGACGGAGAGGTTTCACTCCTACAGCCATCATCACACTGTTACTCTGCTTCAAAGTCTTTCCTGTTCATCTCAGCTTGCATTTGAAGACAATGTGTAATATATTTTTCTTCTCCTACTTAAACACCTTTGCTCCACTGATGTGTACCAGAATTGCAGTTTGGGACAGCACCCCTCTCAAACTATTCCATTTGATCTGACTCCCTGTGAGTAACCATTAAACAAAATGGCTTTTATGTCCTGATATTTCCTTTTGGCATGCCAGAATTGATGCTGCTGTTCATGAGTTAGGTAAGTCTCAGATAAGAGCATAGGGAGAATCAAAGAACTTCCACATATTTGATTCCTAACTAGCTTTCCTAGCCCTTAAGAGAAATTCCCATTGTCTCCTCAGTTCACAGAATCCCAGAATCACAGAATATGCTGAGTTGGAAGGGACCCGTAAGGATCATCCAACTCCTGGACCTGCACAGCACCACCCCCAAGAGTCACATCATGTTCCTGAGGGCATTGTCCAAATGCTTCCTGAACTCTATCAGGCTGCTGCTGTGACCACTTCTCTGGGGAACCCATTCCAGTATCCAACCACCCTCTGTGTGAAGAATCTTTTTGTACTCTCTAACCTGAAACTCCACAGTTGATTCCCCAGGAGCAGCTGACCAGCATAAGACATGGCAGGAGCTGATCCGTATAAAGAAAAAACCTAGATTAGAGCCAAGGATTTCCACACTTAGGTCCCAGGTTTGTAGCTCATGTTTAGCTTGTGCATATGTATGTAAATGTACAGAAATATATGAGAAAATGCTAATCATATGCCCTGCTCTGACATTTTGGTGGCACTGCATTACTCAGAAGCTGTGCAGCAGCAATGTTAAGAGTAGGTTATCACTAAGAGGACATATTAAAATTTGTGTCACATCATCACTTACTACTAACAGCTATTCTATAAAATGGAGATTTTTGAATTGATTTGTTTCAGGATAGCCTTGTGTCTGAAAGGTAGTGTTCTCTACACTTCAAGCTCAAATACTTAAGGCAATTTGATTTTTACGTGTGGGGGTTGAAAAAGTGACGCAAATATCTCCTTTAAAATACTAAAGAAATATCCAAATTCATTTTTTTTGAAGGAATGCTTCTATCCACAAGAATCCTCTCTACCTCACAACCTGTCTTTATTGGCAAGGGTGTTAGGACCTTGTACACCACAGAGTCTGTTGTCCTGTTAGCTTAATAATGCCAGTGAAAATCTAAAAATTATTCTTGTTGTAGGCTAATGAACTTCTAGATTAGCAATATCAAGGAATGTGCAGAGCCGTTACGTAGCTATTGCATAGCCATAATACATTAATACTTTCGTGTGGCTGTTGTCATCAAGACCTGGTTCCTTAGCAAACCCAGGTGACACAGGACTCACTGTTCTGAGTGGTGTGGGGTCTTTCCAGCAATATAGTGGAATGTGGTATTTTTTATAGGACATGCTGCACATGTGATGCCACCAGATGTAACTAGTGAGTTTCATGTAATCCTGTTCCATGGAATCCTCTGGAATTTCTGGAGGAATGTGCTTGCTTAAGCCCTATTCAGTTCTAAAAACAATAATAGAAAGTAGACTTGGAAAGGAACTTAAGGAGTTATTGCGAATGTATTTCTGCTCCAAAATAAGATCTGCTGCACCTAGGAAATTTGTGACTGATGCTTGTCTAACCTTTTTCTTAGTACCTTCTAGTATTTAATCTTCCTAGGGAAATAGTTCCAACATTGAACTTTTTCAATTCAGAGAGCTTGTCTTAATGTTATCTCAAGCCTCCCGTTCTCGAAACTTGTGCCATGCAGCCTAGACTGTGTTACTGATTTTCCAAAGATCCAAAACTCTGTCCCTGCTCACCCTGCACTGTGTTTACTCAATTCCTGGGCATGTGGGAGGATAAAACCACTTTGTCTCCACTCCCTTTCCTATTGGAGCTGTTCTGCTTAGTCAAGACAAGCGCAAGACAAGTTTAAGAACTCTCCCTGTTTTGGATGGAAAGACCCTGGGAGGAATCTATCTTGTGCCAAATGGACTCATCTTAAAAAAACCAACACAGTGCCCATCTTTTCATGCTGAAGAGAACAGGCACTCGCAAAGGAGTCATGACCTGGTTCTCCACTTGATACCTGGGCATGGAGAAGGAAGCACGGGGTGGGTTTTCAGGGAGGCAGGTAATCCAGGCCCCATCCCTCTTCCTGGAAGCACTGCAGGGCATGATCCTGCTGAGAATTTGTGGTGCTTTTTGGACCGGAGCAGAGGAAACCAAGCACCTCATTCTTCTACTCCCTTCAGCATTGCCTTGGAGCTTAGTTCCAGTCCTGCAAAGATGAGAACATGAACAAGAGGGGACAATGACTGGGAGATGCTGTGAGCAACAGCAAGAGCAGGAGCTTTCAGCCTCTTGCCAGTAATGAGCTCAGAGCCACCAAAATCTACACGATTTCCATAAGCAATTTAGACATATTAGTCTCACCTGTCTGCAGCAAACATGGAAAACCATTAATCCCTTCCCTATTTATGAAAGGAGGTTTTTTTATTAAAAAATTCTCTTCCTCCTGCTCAGCTTTCTGTGGGCTACCTGACCCCTTAGTCTTCTTGCATAGGCAATGGATACACTTTTCCCAAACTGGCACTGTCAGATGTAAGACAGTTTTACATCATGCTGAACAGATAGAATTTGTGAGCTTGTGTATGATTGTCCCTTTAGTATGTCCAATGGCAGAGCTGCCTCGTTTTCCTAACACTATGAACTGAGCAGCCACCAGTGTCATTCTGCATGTGTTAGAAATGTGGCCCTGCTCTAGTCAAAGCAGGGGTTTGGTGCAGTGATACTGCCAGTGAGAACAGCTCTGTGATCATGAGAGGAGTAGGGCTGAGGAGGGGAGAGGAATAACAGGGATGCAGAAGGGGCTCAGCCTTTCTAATCCTTTCCACTCTCACTGTGCAAGCCTGCAGTTTTGCATATCATCTACTTGAAAATATTTTGAGAGTATTATTATCCTGTTAATTTTGTTTCCTAGGTCAGCTCAGGTCCCTGACTGTGTACATAATTAATCAAAGTTATCCAAAAATGCAGTTTGTGTGGACTCTTACCAGGAACTGGGCTTGTAACTGAATATCATGATGCATGACTGCCTGCATAGTGCAGGAAAATTATTTCTTGTTTGTTCTAAACTCTGGAATGCAGTCTCAGTCTAGTCACTTACAATAAATTTATCTTCCTTTAAGGTGTGTGTTGGAGTTCAGGTGGATTGACAATGTCCTTTTCATATCTTCCATCCCATTTGTTACGGAAATGACCTGTCATTTCCTATGGCCCTATTCTGCCCTGCACTGACCGACAAGATGAGAATCATCCTTCTGGAAATGAAAATAGATTAACTTTAAACAATCATGCCCTAATGTTTAGAACAACAGTCAGAGTCAATGTTTGTTTTGTCAGATTCTGGATAATGAAATAAATGGTACAGAGGGTCATTAACTCAGTGATTCATATAAAGAAAATACTCCTAGATGGCAAAGCAAGACTAATTATTTTATCAAACCATTCTGAAAGGATGATGAGACTGTATGGAAATTTCTTCAAGAGTTTGAAATGATGTCAAGAGGGCCTTATAGTTCTGACCGCATCTTTTCACTGCATGTGAAGAAAACAGCTTGATTCAAGCCCTTATGGAGTGATATATGTGGTCATTTTCTGTTTGGTGATGAGGAGAGCATTTGAACACATTGTCAGACCTTTTCACGGCATATGGTCAAAACAAAAAGAATCCTTCCTCTCAGGGTTGAAGTCTGCATTTTGAGTACTCAGACACTCATAATCTGCTCAGATGCCTATGTATGAGTTTGAATTTGATACATTTCCCAGAAGAATTCCTTGCAAACACCTTACATACTTTATTGCACAGGAAAATGTTGCAGAGAACGCAGATAGAGGCAGCTGTACCAAGCATACCCAAAGGTTGTGCTCTGGAAAGGGCAAAAAGCTTTTCACTGTGATTATGCCACTTTGAAAAGTCTTCTAATCATACCAATTGTCCATGTTTTGAATGTAAATCTCGACAAGTTAGGACTTGATTCAAAGTCCACTGCTGACAGAAATAGCCTCTTTTTTCACTTCAATGGGCTTTTGTCCTTTTGTTTTCCAAAGGCTCCTAAACTCTGCCCTGCCTTTGAACTTTAGGAAGTTGCTGGTTGGGTATGGCAGAATATAAGCATTTTTAATCCGGGGATAAGAGAAATCTTGTTAGTGTCTGGATTTATCCTTTAGAAGACCTTCTTATAGCCTTTCTGAAGGGCAATATTTTTAGAGCTAGCAAGCTGGAACAATTTCTTAATCACTTGTTTTTTAATTACTATTCTGTGACTAGACTTGGATAAAATATTTCTTTACATTTATTTTGAACCAGCACAATAATTTAAATCACATACGTGGATGTGACATGGCACTCTTTTCTCTCCATTACCATTTGAAAATTTTCTGCTTTCTCATGCTCTCAGCCTCTTGGTCTTCTAACAGAATACCTTGGGTTAGCTGAAGATGTGATTTCAATACAGTTGTTTTAGTACAGTTTCACTGCAATTTTAATACAGTTCACTCTCACAGGTGACCTGATGATCTTTTTTCCAGGACATTTTTGGTTACAACATGAAGTTGCATTGCTCATGTAATTCTCTACAATCTTAACAGCATCTGGATATGTTATCCTTAAATTCATCACCTGCAGTTAGTATATTGAGAATTCAGCTTTCATGTTCCCGCACCCCCTCCCAAAACCCCCTCTCCTGCTTGTGGAGGGCAGTTGAAGTGGTTGTGCTCTAATGCCTTGTCATAGTTAAAAACAGTGCAATGTGAGTCTGGCTTTGCCCAGATCTGATGACTTCAAAGGCAATATTACGATTTGGGATCCTGGATTCCCAAGAACTTCAGCTTGGTGTTGCTGCCTTTGGCTGTGTGCATCTTTTTATAATGTCACATTGGCTCGTCAGCATTTTATCATCTTCTGTCGTCTGCTGACTCTGTCAGGGAGGCTGTCATAAAATCACTCAAAAATCAAGACAGGTAAGACTTTGATTTGATTTGAATGAAGCCCTGACATGATTCTTCCGAAACGACCAAATTTCTGTTTGGCAGTAAGCTGAAAGGAATGTTGGAAACCTTTGCCAGGTAAGTAATTCTTGCATTTGCTTCTAAAGTAGGAATGTGTTTATAGAATCATAGAATATGCTGAGTTGGAAGGGAGCCATCGGGATCATCAAGTCCAACTCCTGGCCCTGCACAGGACACCCCGTGGGCAATACTAATATTTTATTTTCCTTTTTTTGCAACTTTTCATATATCTAATAAAAATTTTTGGTGGGCGTTTACAAAGTACATTTTTAAAATTAATTCTGTTTTTTTAGTTTAATTCTATTTTTTTCACAAAAAATTTATTTGAAGGCAGTAGATGAAATCATGCACTTCAATGAAAGTTTACTGAAACATATTTGTCCCCACCATAGATAAACAAGTAGAAGGTGACACTTTCTTCGTGCAGAATATGTTTAAATATTTGTGTTAAGCTAATTCCAAAGGCAAACAACAAATACAAATATAATTTCTTTTTGCTGTCCTGCATCTTGCAATCAGTTCTTTGGATTGCAACCTTTGGGGAATGGTTGCTAAATCATAGCATGAGATTAGTGTTAAAGGGAAAGTTAACAAAATGAACGGCAGAAATTATGCCAGATTCACCTGCCTTTCATTCCTACTAAGTTTTGCAGCTGGGTTTTTGATCTCCAGCAGCATCTGCCTGATCTTTTGATTACAAAGATCATACAGTTGTGATCATACTGCTTCAGTGTGAAGCCTCAACACTGTTATCAGGACATTGCATTGGCTGTCCCTTGGTTTCTGGAGGAGTTTAAGACATCTATTTTAAATCAGAAATCTATAAAAGGCCTAGGATAGGACAGTGTGGGAGAAGGTAGCAACATACTCTTAAATTACCTAAGACAAAGAAAACCTTTCTCCTTCTATGCCTCTCAGTGGTGACATTTCAGGAAGGTTGCAAACATACAGTCTAAGGGGATTTTTGAAACCTGTGCTTCCTAGAGAATCAAAATCCCAGACATAAGGTATTCTAGAGATCAATTAATGTTTCAAAGCTCCTAGGATTTCACTGCACTCACTGTGTTGTTGACAGGGTACCTAGAATTTTAGACTGTGTTTTAGATAACGATCATGTAATTTAAAATATTTGTGTACAATACGAACACATCCATCCATCCATCCATTCTACGTACATTTTTTCCACCATTTAGGAAGCTACTTCATTTTACCTGCAAACTTAAGCCTAGTCAAGGAATTACCTACAAAACTTTAAGACTGTTGAGTTTGGTGAGACTAAAACCTGTGTTTATGGTTAAACACATACTTTGACAGGTTCCCAAAGAGGTGGAGTTTTATTGTAAGTTGTTCTTTTTAAAGCGATGATATGTTTTTTTCCTATAATCAGACCTGAATTAGTGGAGAGAATCAGAGGTTTTGTAGTCAGTCACTGCTGATGAGTTGAAGCATTCAATGGTTCCATGCTTAATTTAATACTTTGAAAACCAACTCATTAAACTCAGCTAGTGCTTTGCTTGCTAAGTGACAAATGGCAAAAATATATTTAATTAGTTTAATTTTTTTTTTTTTTTTTGCAATGCTGATAGAAGGAAAAAAGGTAAGGTCTAGCTTTTACTTTCACAAAAGATTTTATTTTACATTTATGGCTAAGAATGCATGAAATGACAGTAAACAATTACACCTCCTTTAATTAAATGATCTCTTAAATAGTGGGCTGTTAAATTGGAAACCAGAATTGCTGGTCCTTGCTATTTGAATGTGGTTTGGTTTTGTTCTGTTGGGTTTTTTTCTGGAGTTTCTAGAATCATCAAAATAGGAATGAATTTAAACTTTCATGGAAAGAAAACCCACAAAGATAGTCAGTGTTATTTAAAACTGAGGTGAAAAATCTTGAAAATTTGACCCTACTTCATATGAATGGCCCTGAAACAAAGAGACAAATAAAATGAGTTTTAAATGTATGTGTTATTATCATGACTAAGAAATTAACTTCAAGTATTTTGATATCTCTTACATGAAATTTTAGTGCTTGTTGAAAGCTGTGATACTACAGTAGTTGGAATACTTGCATCCTGAGCATAGACTTGATAGATAAATGGAAGATTTGCCAAAGTGAGTGTGTCAGAACAATGTCCTTTCCCATTTCCAGAGCTCATTCTGGCTTTTCCCATCCAGAGAAAGTGCAGTGATGGATAATTCTGCCCTGCTACATTTTGTTTGCAAAGAAACATTTTTGCCGGAAGATAACCAGTTGCACTCATTAATCTGTAAAGAAAGATCCATAAGATGGTGCTGTATCTTAAATCTGACCAGAGTTATTTGCATTGAAAAATAAAAATTATGCTGCAATTGTAGCTTAGAACGCTTGTTGTGAGCTGAATGTTGGTAACAATTTCTTTGGCAAACATATTGCAAATGTTAATTTCCAGTCACTCCAATATGTTAATTTACATGTATTAAAGTATTAGTCACAGCATTTTTGTTCAAGCCTGAAAAGTGTAAAACCAGCTGAAAGGCAGTATCAGTCATGCTCAGGTTATGAGCAGTCAGTACCTTGCTTTCACAGCTGAGTTTCACTCCATCCTTTTTTTGCTAAAGCCAAGTGATGGTACAAGGACTCCTCCAGACATTACTTTAATGGGAAAAAAACCAAAAAACCCCAGTGCTCTGGAGTTTCTACTTAAAGGGGTGATTTGGCTATTAAAGATAATGGCCAAATCTGTCCAGCAAATGAAAAGGCTGTGGGAGAAATGAATCTGAGACATTATAGCCACCCATATATGCAACAAGAGCAGAAATTTCGTGTGCAGCCAACACATAGTTTTATGAGATTTTGGTGATAACGATGGTGTCAAATGGAGGACTGGCTGGAGAGCAGCCAATTACAGCATTATCCCACCGGAGCCTGGGCAGGGGATCATAGCTCAGTGGTAGCCTTTCACCACGTCTCGTGGCTGCAGTAATGCAGAGCCAGGGCTGAGCTGCCAGGCCAGCCAAGCTGCTGACAGGAGGAGGGAAAAGAGGCTGTCAGAGAGGGAATAGGCTGTCACATCTCCCGAGGTCTGTGCAATTCCATGTGTGGTTCAGCTAGAAGGCTGCTATACTTCAGTGACCTTGTTGCCCTGGGAATTTTACCTTCTTGAATCACCCAGGCTTGCCCATACGTTTTTCTCCCTGTTCTTTTCTCTCAAGGGGTGCAATGACAAGAGCAGCTGATCAGTTGATAAATCTCTGTTTTTCTATACAGTGTATTTCAGTTACTCATTTACATCTGGAGTTACTTGTGCATAGTCTGAGTCAGTTTTTCTCCATGAACAGAAGAATCAGGGAAAACACAGTGTGCAAAATGTCTAACATAGAAGTAGAGGAAGAAGGAAAGATGGGTTCAGTGCAGCATAATGCTGTGGGCAGTAAGGAAAAAAGGAAATGGTGAATGATTTTTCAATGGTTGAGAAAGAGAGCACTTAGTGCTGGCGGTGTACCTGAACTTATCCAGCATGGTCTAGGAGGTGAAATATGCCGATAAGAAACTCATAGCATCTTCCCTCTGTTTTTGAGGGATTTGAATGCTAGTACCTGCAGACTGCATCCTCCTTTGCCTTTTTGGATAAACCTGTCACCCTGTTGATTCCAGACCTGGTGAAACTCTAATTACCTCGTTGGGTAATGAAGGTAAGAAGGACTAAGTCAAGAAGTATCTAAGTAAAGAATTTTTTTTTTCTTTCTGATGGCTTATGGATTTAATTTACAGGTAAATGTCATGGAGAAAATCCTGTGTTCTTATACTCCTAAAATAGTCACTAGATTTAAAAAAAAAAAAAAATCACTACTTTTGGTGGAAGGTACAACACAAACGAGTAAGATATTTTTCATTTTTTCTCCTTTTTATTTGGCTGTTGAGCAAAACCTGAAATATCATTCTTAATAATGTGTGGTCTTACGATAACACCTCTCTGCGGGTAAATTGATTGTTGAACCAGTTCAGAGGATCAAGAAAGAAAAGAGGCAAGCATAAGCTACTTTAATAGAGCTAACATAAACTGGAGACTAAAAATATACATGTATAAAGCAAATGTAGTGTATGCTTGATTATTCATGGGATTCTCTAGGACTGGTTGCAAAAGATTACATGACAGTGTAAGGCTAGAACTTCTACCTTGTATTGTGTAACAGATGCCAGTATATTCTGGTTTAATTTAATTCTGTGAATTCTTGTTAAAGATGCTTCAGGATTTTTTTCCTTCCTTCCTATAGTGCCGTGTTTCAAGCAGCTTTTTGATTGCTTTCTGGTGTAATGATGCAAGACCTGATCACAGAGACAGCTAACTCTGCTGATATGCTGTGTTATTATAATGCCACCTGATACCTCATTCGTTTGATACATTAGGTAGCATACCACATCAACAAAGCAAAGTGCCCACATCATTTCTAAAAAGATGGAATGTTTCAGTGGCAAACATGATTTCAGGGTAAAAGCTATAGATATGAAGCAGTGCCGAAATGCCCCTTGGCTTTTTCTTTTTCACTTTTTGAAACTTGTGAGATAATTCAAGACCAAGAAGGCCTATTGAAAGAATATGAACTCATGAACTTATCCAGTATAATCTCAACATGACAGAATTCTTGGTTTATTTTATATATATACCATCATCAAAATAAGAAAACAATAAAAAAAAAGTAAACTGTTTCTGGAATGTACTTATTTTATGGTTTTATAAAGCAGCTATCTCCAGGAAATCCGATGACTAGATACTGTGTGAAAACCTACTGAAAAGTAGGTATATAAATGACATACAAAAAGAAGTAACGTCTAAAATTAATTTTAAGATAAGTCATAAAAGCCATATAGGTTCTTGCAGTTAACAGTCTTTATGACAGGTAAAGACATCAGAGTGTCTCGTGAGGAATAGGTTCCCTGAGCAAAGGTCGCGTCCTGAGAGACTGAATCCTATGAAACAGCAACAGCACAAACAAATTACTTCTCTGAACTCTGGTTCTGTGAGGTAATGAATCAAGCAACCAGGTTCTATACCATTAAGAATGTTTAGGTGTTGTCCCCCATTCCTGATGTATGGATTCCTGAGGGCATCTCAGGCTGGAGTACAATTTGCATCCATTTTACACACTTTTACAGTGCCTCTGTAAATCCCTGGGTATCCACTGTGACAAGAGCTGAGAGACACCTCTCAGTGTTTCCGTGAGGTTCCGTCCCTTACACCATTCCTCTCCTGGACTGCAGTGCTGCATCTATGCTTGGCCCTGCCTTAAAGACAGACTGCATCTGCCTGTGGGACAGAGACGGAGCAAGCTCCATTCCTGCAGGTTCATTGCTATGGCTCTGCAATCCTCGGGCCACGCTGCAGCTCTGATGGGTGTCCTGGGCAGCAGAGAGAGCAGGTGTCTGGGAGAGGTGAGGCAGCCTCATAACTGAGGTGCACACCGTGTGTCTGCAGATACACAACACACCTTTCACACACCATTACTTCTTTTTCCCAGTGGGTTCCTGGTTCACATTTGTTATTCATCATGTCCTGGCTTACTGATCAAGCTTGTCCAATTATGCGCTTTCTTCTGTAGGCCCCAGTGATTTGGTGCTGGTGGAGGTCACTGTCTGCCTGCTGCTCGCTTTTTGGCATCCTTAGCAGGCTGCTTGTAGAAAGCAGAGGCTTGGAGCCGCATAAACATGTATGCTCTTGGACTTTCATGCTCTCTGAAGGTGGACTAAGGGCTGAAGTTGGGACATCCTTCACATCATTCCTCCCATGCACATATATGTGAGTGCTCTGTCACAGTCCTTCTGGGACAGGTAATTTCTGAGGTACGTTTGCTTCCTCTGCGAGGGGAACTCTGCAATGGAGAATTGCTGTTCATGGTCTGACCATGGGCCTTCTCAATTTTTTTTCTTCTTTCCCTACCATCACACCCAATTGCACTGCTTTCCCTTCAAGGTCATTGGTGGTCCCCTATGTGACATTTGTGGTCCAGTTTCCTGAACATGCTTTCTAAGAGGCACTTTTTCCAGTTGGATGGAAAGTCACTGTCACTGTCATTTTAAGGAGCATTCTGGGCAAGCAACAGGATGAACAGCCCTGAGCCTTCTCTCCTTTTCCTCATGCTTTCATGCCTGAGTATTCCTGATGTATTTGTCAGGTGGATAGGTTGTGAGGATGATGAGGGAATTTACCTTTCTAAAGGTAACTGAGTAGCACCTACAAATGTGGATGAAGCTTTGAGATAAAGTCCTTCCACTCTGAGTTAAGACCATCCAGCAGAGGTGGCTGCTGATCTGCTTGTCCCTGTAACCTTAGCAGTCAGGGCTGCTCAGATTGGGGAAGTTCTTGTTATTCCCAACCAACAGCAGAGGAGATGAATCTCTGTCTCTAAAATACATTTTTTCTAATGTCCATTGTTATGTGAGGTCTTAAGATTTTAAAGGCCTTTTCCAGCCTAAACGATTCTATGTATCTATGTATCATGAAGAATGATCTCAGCCCCAAGCCACTGGATCCTGCAGTTCTAGTTTCATGTTGCTAGTCTTTATGGACTAGTTCAGAAGTTTTTGGCAAGCTGTGGGTTGGCGGTCTGATGGAGAATTGTACTGTCTTTATGTGCACAGAAGGCTCACTAGGAGTGGCAAAGACTGTCTCTGTTCACAAAGAGCAGCTAACAAGTAGCCAGCTCTGCCAGGCTACCTTGTACTGTGACAGAGTAGAAGAAATGCAGGTGATCAATCAGTTGTGAAAAACCTGCTTAAGATTAGAAATACTATAATGGTGATTTTCAAAGCATGGATAGACTTCCTTAAGGAGGTGGGGGAACATATGCAACTTAATTCCTGTGCCATGTTATCTTCAATGAAATGCAATCCTCAACTGAGATAAGGCCTGCATCCTATTTCTGAACCAAAATCTGCCAGAACAAGATTTCCAGAACACTTGGTAGGCAGGCATTGAGCTATCATTGTAGTAGAGAGTTTCAAAATCTATTTAGGAGATTGAGTGCTGTGAAGGTTCTATGAGATTTAGTGTGGGCCTGGGACGCTACAAGACTCTTCTGAGGCAAGGGTACAACAGGCCAAGGGAGGCACATCTCCAAGGAGCAAATTCTCGTTTGGGCTGTGGTCAAAATGTTCTTTTTCCATCTGTTTCAGTGTCACAACCAATAAATGTTAAAGCATGGCTGGTGCTGAGAGGCTCAGAGGGCTTCAGTGCACAGAGAGGAAGTGCTGAACACCGCTCAGGGCCAGAAGGGAGTCTGGAAGCTTCCCTGCAAATGTTTTCAATGTATTTCATCCGATGACCCCAGCTGAGAACTAATTTGCATGGATTTTAGCCTTACAAGGGAAAAATACAGTGAAAAGCAGGTTTTGTGAATTGCTGCTTAGAAAGCACACTTGAGCAGAACATTGTGCTCATTTTTCAGCTAATTCATTAGGGTTCACATCAGACTGTCAGGGTGCTTGGCTGTGTTCTGTGATGGCATTTTTTTCCACTGCTGAACAGCAATTTTGCAATTGCTGCATCAATTATTACAATGTAAAATATTTGATATGCTATTAGATGAAAAGTAAATTTATCTTGTGCTAGGAACTGCATCAGAATGTGATAAATGCACTTGATGCTCATTGGGCTTTACAGAGAGAGGCACTTGAAAGAGCAGATTGTCTAGAATGAAACTACCATCTGGAAATTTTATCTGAAGCCTGATTACAATTAGGGTTTAAAGGGCCACTTTAAAAAAAAAAAAAAAAAAAAAAAAAAAAGCTCCTTGGAAGGAAATCTATTTGTATGGGTAATTTAAAAACCTAACTAAATTTTAATGAATTTTGATTAAGTGGAGGTGTAAATAAACCAGTATTTAATCTCTATGTCTTGCATATCTAATATTCAACAGGATCTAAACAAGTTTAAGAAATACTCCACAGTATATCAGATAACTGTATTTGCATGTAAAGAACAGTGATCTAGGCTGTTTGAAGATTTTTACTTGTGATAGCAAGAGACATGCTTTGTATATTTTTTGGGGTTTGGTTATTTTCTTGAAAAAAAATCATGCAAATAAGGTTCTTCAAAAATGCACTCATTATCTTCCTGAAAAGCTGTGAGCTTGAAGAAATTTGGTTTAGAAATAAACAAGGCACAAAGATTCAAGCAATTCTGTGATGTGCTATTACTTAGGAGCCAAGGTCTTTCACAAATGTGTGTTTTTTCATAATGAGATTTTAACAGAAAAATGTTAGTCACAGCCAAGCTCTCCCAGTTATTTTGGCAGTAATTCTTTAAATGACCCAAATGGCCAAAATTATATGTGGTTCATTCTCTTCATCTGTTCTCCAAGGAGGAGAAATGTGTGAAGAGCAGAGCTTGGCTTTGATGGAATTATTGTCTAAGTTTATATATTTTTTATTTAATTTTTATTACATTAGCTGTTTTTTGTTTTAAAATAAAGTAAATTTGAAGTTGTCTTCTTTGAAGTTGAAGCAAGAGGGTGAAGTTTACAGTTGAGCTTACTGCCTATGCAAATTCATATCACATTTTCTTGTGCCTGAAAAATCTGAGTTCTCTGTGACAATTTAGAAATTGAATTATTTTGTTCCTGAGGAATAAACTGTGAATAAAATCCATCCTTGATTTTCCGGCTGGTTTGGGCCTGTACCATGGGGCATCTTTAAGAAAAGGATAGCCCCTGTGGACCTGAATGGTACTCTGGGAAATCTGTGCTGCACAGGTGTGCAGTGGTGTTGTTCCACAGTTCCTGAGGCTGCTGGAGGGATGGGCAAGAGCACTTTCTGCCGCTCACCTGACAGCTTTCTGCTGAGGCAGGTCGCTGGAGCTCAGCAGAGACTCCATGAAGGTGTGCAAAAGGGAGGCCAGCTGCTGCTCGCCAGGATGGAGCAGGGTCTCCCAGGCAACTGAAACCATTTGGAGATGCTGGCTGTGAGCATTTAGTGACACGGAGAGATGAGAGAGCATGCCTTAGCAACGGGCTCGATTGGCCGTAATGAATATGTACCTCTAACCGCAGGTGACTGCGCAGAAAATTCTTCAGAGTAATTTCATCTACCTGCTAACATTGTCCTCCCTCTCCTGGACTCAGAGCCAACCTGCCGGTCCTTGTGCAGGAGGGAATACACCTGAGGATGAGCCAATTTGTGACACTGACATGATCAAACATTTTGAAGGATATCCCGCATTGTGTGTGATCTACATAGCAGTGCCACGCATGCCCGTGTCATCGCTCACCTACTGCTAGCATGGAGGAGCTGAATTGCATTCTCTGTAAGCATTGTTTTCAACTGCATCAATAGGCCTCATTAGGGACAGGGAACAGGTCACAGGAAAATGTAGAAGGCAGATTAAGGAGGAAGATGTTTACAGGGCTGGCTTCAACAAAATCTTTAAATATGCATATATTTAATATTAATATTAATAATATTAATATTTAATATTCATACTACTGTTATCACTTAGAAAGTAAATAAGACTCATCTGTAGTATGTATAGTACTGACACCATCAGGACTGGTTGCAACACAGTACAGATGCTTTAGAAAGAGGGACAACTTTAAAAAACAAAAGTAAAGAGATTTTCCATTCAGTATTGTGCATATCTCTTTCATTTATTCTCTGAAAATAGTACCATTCTCTCTTTCCTGTACCTAATAACTCTCTTCATCCAACTTACGAGCTTCATCTATCTCTGAGCTCTTTACTTCTCTTCATTTTCTTTTGTGGAGATAGGGAGTCTAGAGCCAGATACATAATTCTGTCAATTCAGAGAGTGGCATTATTATACTTTTGCTATTACTTTCCCACCTGCTCCTTTTAAACTCTAGCAATTTGTTTGCTTCTGAGCTACTGTTACAGAGAGATCAGAGACTTGTATTGCACGGTCCAGATTGATACCTAAGTCCATTTTCCGAGCGGTTACAGTTAATTTAGAACCAAGTAGTATGGCTGTATGGTTCAAATTGCTCCTTCCATTGCTCATTAACCTCACATTTATCAACTTCTAAGAAAAGCTTAATTCTTTTACGTTTCTTAATTAGATTACGTGAACATAAGAATGGAGAAAATGTATATATTTGTATCATTTTAAGAAAGAAGGCATTGAAAACTCAAGTTTAAATGAATCCTCTACCAAATCAGGATGAAACCCTGGTACTTACTCTGTGAAAGCCAATTACTTCTGTTCATCAGCCTTCAGAAGGTCTTTGATTGCTGCAAAATAATAATAAAAAATAATTAACAGGTAAACTTCCAGAGACTATTTGTATAGCCCTAGGAAGGGCTGACAAGGAATCACACATTCAAAATACGATGTCTGAGTTAAGTACAAATATTCTTAAGGTAATATATGTAATTGGGGTCATATTCCCTAATGACTGTCTCCAGTTCTCCAAGATCAATATGCTTTCAAATTTCTTTTTCCTGATTCACATTCCAAATTCCGCTCTCCAGCACCATTAAAATTCCTGCCCAAGGCAACTTAGTTTTTTACCCTTGCTCTGTCTGTCCACATCAACAGAACCAAAAGGGTGCTCCAAAATTAATCTCTATAATCAGTCTCTCTGGTCACATAATTCCTAAATTGCTGTCTTTTCTCTTATTGTACAAAGCTGAACCTTTCCTTTGGAGGCCTACACAAATTTTATCCCAAGACAGCCCAAGCTATTGCTTATGCTGTCAGTTATCCCTTGCCTTTTCTGCTCCTGACGCTCTTCTAAAACACTGCAGCTGCACAGGCATAAGTAAAGCAGAATCCAACCTGCAGAAACATTGCTACCAAGAAAAATGGCTGAAAGAAATCAAAGGGATCATGGTGTGATTCCCAGTTTACTGTTGACTTTCCAGGGGCAGCCTAGCCTGTAAAAGAACCTGTAATGTAGAAGCTGCTGAAATGCTGTCGTATTTCAAAATTATTTTCACCAGAAAAAAATTATGTATGTAAACATAGTTAGCTGTGTGAGCTTTCCCTACCTAATCTTTACTCATTTGATCTGACTTTACCCATTTGGTTTGGCTGGGTTCTTACAGACTGCATTAGACTTCTTTCATTTCCTAGGAATGAAAAAGCAATCATGAAAAATATGTCATTATAGCTTCAGTAGACTCTGGTATTGAGATAATTATTAAAAAAAAATAGTGAAAATTCTGTGCTGCCAGGGCTAACGAAGGGTTTGCCAACTTTTCAGAAGTTTTACACATAGAAAAAAAAGAAAATTTTTAATAATGCAGGAAGGAAATGATGAATATTTTTATTCGTTAAAGTTTCTTTATATTTGTAAATGTAAAAATGTCTTAGTTTGACACGTATGGTATTCTTGATATATCATCTGTCGTATTCTCCACTGGTAGAAATTAATTAAGATCATTGACTGTAGCAGGTCTGCATTTTTTCTCCTTAGTTGTATGATATACCCAGAGCAAGAACATGAATGTAGAAGGAAGACAAAATTTCATTACTATTATTATTATCACTCTTTTGATGTATTTGTGAGTCAAACAGTAGCTGTAAGCCATGGAGGGAAGAGTAGAGCCTTCAAAGCCCCTGTTCTTTGAAAAAGTTGACCTGGAAGCTATTGTTTTAAGTAAATTCTGGATTCCTATTGTAGTAGCTGCAGCAGAGGCATTAACCCACTGAGAGTGTTGCAGGCTTTCCATGTGAGCTATTGAGCTGGTTTCTGTGAATTTACATAGTTTCCCTAGACACTCTTCTGAATCTCTGTAGCTTCTGAGGTGAGCCCTCAGAAGCATGTCACCGAGCAAGAGAGCTTTGCAGGCCAACAAGAAAGCAGTGGAGCTCAGTTCTGAGAAGAAAACACTGCTATGGACACACGTTTGCTGTCCTGCAGGGAAGGCTCAGACGTCCATATTGCCTAAGGACTGGAGCAGTATGCAACAAAGTGCTTTTTCTTTCAATAAATCAGCTCATTCAATAAATAACTCAGCGCATTATTTTCCTGGAAAGATTAGGACAAAGTCTTCCCCAGGAAACCTCACAGGTTTTGTTTTCCTAACCCCTTCTTTATTCATATAGGCTTTCCCGTAAGTAAGGATAGGGACTCTAAACATCCCTGAAGATCTATCATTAAAGTAAACAAATAAAAATGAACAATATTATTAAACAGGCATCTAGGAATTGGACAGTTGATACTGGAATTACCTAACAGCCATCTGTCTCTGAAAGGAGGAATTGGCTGCCAGTTCAGCTCTAAAAGAAACAAATGACACTGGGTATTTCTCTCTGACCTTTTTTTTTATTTGGAGACAGAGAAAAAAATAATAGTTAATATATGGTGTCTATATTGAAGAAGTCTGTCTCTCATGGTATTTCAAGGAAATAAATGACCACCAAAAAACTAAATTCAGACTGAGATACATCCTGTTTTATTTGTAATTTTTTACATGATCATTTGTGAGCTAAAAAAACTTCTTTCTATTATATATCAGTGATGTGTGCTCAGGGCTGTACTGTCCCCTTCCTCCCAGGAAAGTGGATGAAAATCACTGTAAGACTCTCCTCTTCTAGAGGAAAATTCCCAACTTTTCTGTGTAGTGCGAGCAGCCGTGAAGAGCATCTCCACTCAGCCCATGGCCTGTACTGTCCCTTGAGGTGGCTGGCCTTAGCCACTGGTGCCCACCAGATTGGCTCTGAGGTGTATTGCCTGTGGGCTGAGAACTTGCCATTCTGTCTTCCTCTCAATAGTCCTTGACAACTCTTCTGACATTTGATAAAAAATCCAAACTCACAGCTCTGTATCCCCCTTTTATGATCATACACTAGGTTCACACAATGGGCTTCAGGCACTGGGCCTTATTCAGGGATTAAAGTCCAAATCCTTTTTACTGACTTCACTGGTTTAAGGTTGGGCTCCTTGCTTTGCTTTAAAGGACTTCGGATGAAATGTGGAAATGATGAGGCCCTCAGTGCTGTGTGTGGTAATTTCTCCTTCTTCATGTGTGGCATTTTTTCACTAATGCTTTTCTATTTGCTCAACCTACATGTCACTTAGATTGCTTGAAGCCATTAGACTTGATGATTTCTTTGCGAAATGAAGTGGAAAAACATATTCAGTCAAGGCTGGCCCTTGAAGAAAACCATTGTTTGCAGTGATTCAATTTAATTTCAAACATATCACATCAGTTTCTATTGTTAAGTTTAGCATTTCAGTACTATGGAACCTGATGGGACAAAATTGCATTTTCACTGCAAAATCAGATTTAGCATTTTGAGTGATGAACTGGTGAGTGATTGTATTTCATTATGTATATTGCAAAGATAAGAACATGCTCTGCTACACAATGATAGCTTATATGCAACCGGTTTTGGGTTGGGCTTTTTTTTCCTTTTGTCCTTTTTCTTTTAATATGTTTGTGTGTGAGAGGTATTTGGGTCAGAAACTGCCAGAACCTCTAAGTTTTAAGATCCTCAACTTTGCCAGTGAGCTTGAATCTACAAATTTGTTAGGATGTTCCTTTAAAGTGTAATGTTGTTTCCATAGCCTTGGACTTTCTGACACTGTGCAGCTGAATATTGTTGTTTGCTTAAGTGCAGTGTGATTAGCTGTCCTTGAAAATATCATCTGTGGCAGTTTGATCGTGTAGTAAAATGCCAGGAGTCAAAGGACACAAGAACATCCTCTACCCCCACCAGATATACTCACACATTCTGCAGCAGGTATATTATTTTAGGGTTTGATTTGGGAAAATATTCCTAAGAAAGACAACTCAGAAAGATCTATCTAGTTAAAAGACACTGCCCTGAGGAGATGTATGAGTTCCTATTGTGGCATTTGCAGAAAAAGATGTTTAAGTGTGTATATTTTCCAGAATCATGGCCTTAGATTTATTCCCTCTGGAGTCCATCAGCTGAACCAATGTTAGACACTTAGACTTGAAAGGCCCAGTAATACCTTTAATAATTTGAGTCTGCCCTTTAATTAGGTTTGCCTAATGTAGCATGCCTTGAAATGTGGCATGACTTTAAAACTGCAGAATCCTCAGAGTTTTCAACACAAATTTGCTTTTAGTTTAAAAAAAATATAGGAATTTATTTGTTTACATACGATATAAAATATAGGTTTTACGGTTTTGAATGCAAAAGATGGTTTTCTGTAGGTTAAACTTCTGAATGGATGATGAATCATTTGCTCTACATGGGGAATCCATATTTTAATTTTTTTTAAATGTAATTACATGATTCAGAAAATCTATTCAGATATGAACAACATGGTTCTTCTGAGATATTAATGGTTTTTTATTTGCAAGAGTTTAAAGAAGTTCAATGCAGCCTGGAAGAAGTCAGTCTTTTGATCTGATGGGTAAAAATTAACTGTGGAAAGCTCATGCAGTGTAATTACTTCTTGTGTTCCCACTTGAAATTTTTGGGAGGATTTTTTTTGTGTTACAATTGCCAAAAAGTCTTTAAAGACTAGACTGAGGAAAGCTTTCTCAGGTGAATGAAATCAAATGCTACAGATTTATGGCTGTTTTCCTTAGACTAATCTCTCAGCAAGTTTGTGAAATGCAATGCTGTTAAGCAGACTGAGAAATTTACAGCTTGGAAGTCTGTTTGAGAGCACCATGAAGTCTAACAGCTATGTGCACCCTCAAGCCAGCTAGTTCGGTTTGATTTATTCCTCCTTTCTCTCTTGTAGCTGTGAGTCTCTGGATTCGTGTACCACACAACCTGCACTGTTACTTATGTACATAGCAACATACCATGGGCAAAAGTATAAATTAATAGAACACTTTGATTTAAGCATATCATCATCATTTTGCACAGCTTGTATCATCACAGAAGCAGAAAAGTACTTGGAAAATCTGCTGCCAGGTGTAATCTGTTTTCTGCATGGTCTAGTCCTTTGCTTCAGTGTCTACTCAATCTCTCCCAGAGTCCTTTGACTCCAGCCACTGTTCTTATCATCCTATCATCACCAGAACAGAGGAGTTGTTTTATTTCATATTTATGCCATAGTATATAGTACCTAACTAATTTGATTTACACTTACAGATCATAATCTTCTCTCTCTGCAACCAGGAACTGACCTCACCCAGTTTTGATGCAAACATCTGTTTTTTACTCAAGTACCTTTGAGCAACAAACTGACTGAATGGTGGGCTGTCAGGAAATTTGATTTATAAGTTTTGACTAGTTATGTAAACCTATGTCATGACTTTCAACTAAACTGTTCTGTTTTTATGAGATTTCTTATGCTTCTATTGATTCCTGCTGCTCTGCTTTTTATTCCTCTTAATTTCTCCTCAATAGCATTTGTATGATAGCACTGTAATGATACTCCTCAGTGCTGAAAAAAACCATATATGGTGAAACTCATCATTAAAATGCTAAAAAATATTTAAGTAAAATAGATAGACTGCATTTTTATTCATAGAATTGCCATGCTTATTATCTTGGGATGTTACTCCAAATGGTAAAATTTAATCAGAAAAGGCAGACAGATGTCTTATCTGAGTCTGTATATCCTTCTGTCTAGCTTTCACATCTGGACTGTCATTTTGTTCTATACAATTGTGATTCAATTCATGAATTACAGAGGCATAAGGTGATGGTGACAGGTACAACTGCTGCTTGACAACCTGTCCCAGACATTAATTTCCTTCTGCATTAAAAAAAAAGTGTCACCTGAATATCTTCAGGACTTGCTTCTGCAAAGATTAATGTTTACAGTGGTTGGTACAGAGAAATTCATGCCAATCAATCATGGTTCTTAAAATAGTTTAATATAGAAGTCATTTCACAGAAAGTCTTTCTTCCAAGACTGTTTCCTAACCCTCACCGAAATGGTTTTCCTTAAGGAATAGCTTTGAGAGAATAAGGTAATCATGTTCCAGAGTGAGGTTTCGCTGTCGGATCAGAAAACAATTAAGAAAAACTGAAAAGTGACCACAAGCAAAAAGGATGTCCTATAGAACTATAATTTGAGATAAAGAATTGTATTTCCTAAGTGTGACTATGTACTATTTTATTTCAGGAAACCAAGGGTTTCTCAAGCCTGATTTTTCCACAGCAGGGATTTCTCTGCTAGCTGCTCTTACTCCTGTATTGCAGCATTTTACATATCTGATGGTTTCCATATTTGTCGCACCATTTGCAAGCAGCTGTACTTTTTGCACCACGACTTTGAATTAGCTAAGAGTCAGAGACAACTTTAACACAGGATTGCTGTGCAAAAAAAGACCAGATATGGTTATTATTAAGCAATTACAGGCCTGGATGTCTCAGCAAATCACCATGATCACAACCCTGTTCTGTCTATTGATGGCAATCATGCAACCTCACGCTGTGATCTTGTTAGAGCTCCTAAGCAAAGCAGAGTGGGGCTGGTAGGGCAGCAAGATGGATTTACTTTGGAAATAAGGCAGAAAAAATAACACAAAATGAATTTGTAATTGAAGAGGTAGCATCTCATACAGCCAACATTGCCAGTATACAGAATTTTATCCTGAAGCTTCTGGTACTGGAATTTTTATTGTCTCCTGATTTTCTAGGCTACTAAGGAAAAATAGATGTAAATTTAATTAAGGATATTCTAGATAGTAAAAATAGATTTGAAGGATATCAATGTGTATGTGGTAAGGCGGTAATCAATGCCTTCCTTTGTTACTCTTTTAAATACTCTCAGTCTTGATGTTTGGCTTGCAATCTTTGAATACCTGGGCAGAAATGGAGCACTCCGCAGCAGTACCCTTCTGACAAGACACAGCTCCACACAGCTCATCCCATTGTGGCTGTTGTATTTCTGACCTTAGAATCCCCACCTCTGCCAGAAGTGAGACATCTGACCATCCTGTGCTTCAGGAGGACCCTGGGCAACAGACTCTCTGTGCTGAGTAAGTCAAAGGCTGTATTTTTCTACAATATCAAGTTTTTCTACAATATCAGTGAAAATATACGTTTTCATTGCCATAGGAATAGCCATCCCTGTGCTGTTTCTCATGCCTGCTGCTTCTTATTCTCACATCATTAGTTCCCTTGTACTAAGTCAACCTCCTCTCAGCTGCACAACAAAGGATTTAAGATCTGAAGTGGGTTAGAACACACCACAGTTGGGGGGGAAAAAAGAGAGAAAAACCCCCATAATTAAAAATAATATTAATTAATTTTAAAACAGTTGAATAGTCCCAGAAACCTTATGGATTTTAAAAATCATCCTCACAAACTTCTTAAACAGTGGTAACAATAATGACTTATCTTAACTGAAGCTATGTATAACAGAACTGCAATGAAAGAAAAAAAAAGCAATAACTGAATTCTTTTTGGAACACCCATCATCTAACTGGGTTGGACAAGTGGGATTAGAGATGGAAAAGAGGCTGCTCTGCATAAACTGTGTGTGCACCAGCCGGGAGGCAGTATGAGTGGGTCGCCTGTTTTACCCGTGCCAGACCTGATGGGCCTGCTGAGAAATGCTTTGCTCTCAGGCAAAGTGCTGGAAGGGTTCTACCAATTTTATTGAATTTATTTTAAAGGTCTTTGAGACACAATTTCTGTCTCTTTTCTGCAAGGCAATTCATTCTGTGGTTAATTGTGAGCATAGCTGAATAGTTTACATTAGGCCTGTAGCAATATTAGGGCAAAGGTTTGTCAAAGAACAATGTAGCTACTAGGAATTGAAGGTGCCTTATTGTAAATACTTGAGGCAAAAAAAGTCCCAAGGCAAAAGATTTGATGAACTAGTCAAATCCTTTGTCACATAACAGTCTGCAGCATTATTTCATGTAATAGAAAAAAATTCTTCAGAAATCTGGGTAAATACAAGATCCGAAGCCCTCTCTCACAGTTTTGGCTTTTCTATTCCAGATTAAAAGATTGAAGTGTTAGAATGATCACGTGAAAGTTTTCTATTTGGCATGTGGCAGATTATCCCTTTGCCAAACAAAAATACATAAAGACTTCTGCAAAGACTTCATTACAGCTTGTCAGTAAAGAAAAGCTGAGTCTTTGAGCTGAGAGATATATAAAATTATTGCATGGAGTGACAGAAGCAAACCAGGAAAGGATGTGCTACTTATCAAGATTTTCTGTACTTCCTCTTAGCAATCTAAATTACATTAGGCCTTCTCCAGCCCTTGGGCAGACAAACTCTATAAAGGAATAAAGATGTCAAGCACAGAACTTAACTTTGGAAAAAGCTGCAATGATTTAAGAAGTTCTTAACCCAGAGGTGTTTCTTGGAACCTTTCTTCTGGGGATACTTTCTTCCCAAGCTCTTCTGCTGAACAGATGGGATCACAGAAGCATTCTCTTTGGAGCATTTAAAGAGGTGATCTAAGTTAATTTGCCTGATTTTGCCTGAATTGGATGATGAAAAATTCACCTCTTATTCCACCAGAGCTGAAAAACCTCTCAGCTCCAGCTGGTGCATCCGTGCAGGCCTGAGGCTCCAGCTGGCTCTGCAGGGGCAGGTCAGCTCTGAGTTTTAAAGTGCAGTTCACGAATTCACTCTAGGTCATTAGAAAAGCAGAATAAAACCGTGATTTTGTTAATCAGAGATCATTATCTTGGTTCAAATACTGCACTGAGAAAGATCACCATTTAACTGTTAACAGTTTTGTCCTTTGGGTCTGTCCCTTGAGTTCCCCTGTTTCACACATGCAATTACTTTCCATATATATAATTGGTTTTGAATTTCCTCGAATGACAGTGAATATTGCTTCCCTCTTAGACCATCAGTTATGCCAAAATTAGCTCGTCTTAAAACCACTGCCACTCACATGAAAAATATGTTTTTAGTGTAACTGTCATTGCTCACTGCAGGTTGATTTTTAACTTGGGGTCTATAATGATTAAAGGATTTAGCTAATGAGAGCATGTCCAAAATTACCAGAATAATGTAATATGCAATGCCTGATTATATATTTTTAATGCTTAGGGCTTTTTTTAAGCACCCTTACAATAAATAAGGACCTCAAGTAGAAAAGAATAAAACATATTTTGCTCATATAAATGGATACTACGATTGCCTTTTCTTTCTTTTGTGTTCAGACTGATTATGAAAGCGACATCGGTCAGGTCTTTGGGTTTTTCAGTAGCCAAGCAAACAAGTTTCTGTTTGCAGCTGTGCCAAGCAGAACAGTGCCATCTAGTCGTCTGCGAGGCAGTGATTCCCAGAGCTGGGCTGTGACCTGTCCAAGTGTGGGCTGTGGTTCTCCAACAAGTCAGTTCATTGCTCTTATGACTTGGTTTTAAGGAGGGCTTTTTCTAAATTGCTCTTATATCAGCAGTAATGAGGTTGTTTCAGACTAACTTTTTTTAGTGCTGTTTGTGGAATACCCTGAACACAAAGGAAATAGAGCTGAAAAACAGTTCACAGAGATTTAAATAGGTGATTTGAGTTATAATCAAGCATCATCATGTTCCTGCCACCTGATAACACAAACTTGATTTGCTCCTATGAGCTTATTTAAAATCCAAGGGGGCTTTTTTCACCTTATAGGGTAAATTACATTCGTTTAGTTAGGAGTTCCCCACAAAAAAAAATTATTATCCTAGTACAGAAATTAGGAATACATTATTATGGAATATAGAGCATTAAGTGAACTTAACTGGTAACTCTAAAAGGCTGGAGTAGAAGTTTCTGTGAAAAATCCCAAAAGCTGGAATCACTCACGTTGACATGAGTACAGATATTTATTTTTAATTACGGAGGGTGCAATACAGCATAACAAAATTTTATATATCATTTGTAGTGAGGAAGTCACCCTGTGATTAAGTGTCAACACGTCATTTTTTGTCAACTAGAGATGGACATGGTAGGAAATAAATGGTCCTTGCATGTTGCAAAACCATATTCAGATTGGAACTGTGTATAGAGATTAATACAAAACCTACAATGCACAAAGTGATTTCTGCTCTCCTTTCATCTGGTTCAAGTTCAGAGAGTCTACTGGGACGATCAAATTCAGCAACAATGGAGTTAGGACTCAGCTCCTGAAGCATTTATATTGCTTCCATCATCATGGTGCCCAGGAGCCTGAAGCCCTGGTTCAGGCTTGTTTATCCCAACAAACACGACATAGTAAACAGCGGATTTGACACAAGACAGGGCAGTGCTGACTGCCATTGCAGAAGATGTCCTGTGAGAGCTTTGTGCTGGTCCTGGGGGGAGGCAACCCAAAGGCCTCCTTAAAAATTGGAAAGTGCACAGTGGAAGGTGATATTATGGGAATGGGGGCTATGAGGCAACTCCTGACACTGATTAAGAGGTTCAGGTGGAATAGACAGAGGCTGCAAGGAATTCAAGACACATGGTGTGTAGCTGGAGAGCAAAAAAAGGAGAGTCTGTGGAGAGATAGAACAACATTACTATAGCCACAAGCCAAGAAGGTGCTTCTTGAATAAGAATTTTGATAGATACAATTGGGCAAGAAGACACATGTCAGAAACAGCAAAAAAAAAATTGTAACAGCAATCACATATTGAATCATAAAAATCTGGCCAAATATTTAGCTGCAAGATAGTAAGAACTATCATAATTTAGAAATATTATTTAGGAAAACTGTTGGTGATTTGGAGTTCTTGCCAAAGGTGCCAGCTGTGCTGGGAACTTGACTGACAGGCTAGATGGAGGCAGTTTCCATGGTCATGACCAAAGGCACAGGAGACATAAACACAGACAGGACCAACTGCACAGAAGCAAACTAAAGGGCAGGCAGAGCAGGAGAGAACTGAGAGCTGTTGGGAAGTCAGGCTCACAGATTTAAAGTCGTAGAGGGGTAGAAAAAGTTGGTAAGTCCAGGACAGGCAGTGGCACTGAGGTGATGTGGGTGATAGAGAAGAATCTGGTCACGAGGGGAGTCACTCCCTGAGAACAAAGACAGGTGTGTGGCCTCCATGGCAGCTGAGGAAGTTGTAGTCAAAGCCATGGGCTGAGTGAGGAGCTAAAGATAAAGCATTGACCATGTGCGAGTCAGGTCAGCAACAGAAAGCCCTGTTATCCCCCAGGTAAATATGTCAGATTTTTAAAGGGGATGCAAAACAGTATCAGGACTGTGGTAAGCTCATGAAGTTCAGTGAGGGGTGTAGACTGGTTTTTATAATCAAAGTGGGGAGAACTGTAATAAACTAGCTGACAATCTATGGTATTCCTTCTAATGGACTGCAGGACAAGGTGGGAAGGTCCCTGGGTGTCAAGTAATACTTGGCAGGCACATAGGCCAGAGCACTTAACCATGGAAGCAGGTGGATGAGACTGCTCTGACATTTCTGCTCAAGTAGGGATTTTATGGCAGAAAGAATAGAAAGGATTTTGAAAGAACTTTCAATTTAGGCTCCAGACAGACTGATCACTCTCTGTACATACATGAAACTCCTCTGTGAAGGCCTCGGATACAAAAGCAAACAAAATTGCAGCTCTGCACCCTGTGCAGGATTGATGGGTAGGTAAATATCAGTGACTGCAATAGGGCTTTCTTGTCCGAAGAGCTGTTTGGGCTATGAAAATACAAATTTCCTAGAAGTAATTTTTCCCTACATGTGTCTGAAAGGTGAGAACCTCTTAAGATTATGTGGAAAGGGGAAAAACAAATAAAATCTGGCTTAGTCTCTGTAAAGACCATACAATAGCTAAAGAGCATGGCAAGGAAACAGCAAGACAGTAATAGTAGTAATGAGAAAGTATGGGTATACTAGTTTTACACATGTATCTATCCAGCTAAGTTTGGGCACAAAGAGTTAGGGTGAATAAGGTGACATCAGACTGGTGACCTGCCACTAGTGGAGTTCTGCAGGGCTGCGTCCTTGTCCCTGTGCTCTTCTTCATCTTCATAAATGACTTGGATGCAGGACAGGAAGGAATACTGAGCAAGTTTGCAGATGATACAAAACTGAGAGGAGCTGTTGACTCCATCAAGGGTAGGGACGCCCTGCAGAGGGACCTCGACAAATTAGAGAACAAGGCAATCATCAGCCATGTGAAGTTCAGCTGAAAGGGCCGGATTCTGCCCCTGGGATGGGGCAACCGTGGATATACGGACAGACTGAGGAATGAGATACTGGAAAGCAGCGCTGCTGAAAGCGGCCTGCTGGATGGGGTCCTGGTGGATGGCAAGTTGAATTTGAGTCAGCAGTGCCCTGGCAGCCAGGAGGGCCAAGCGTGTCCTGGGGGGCATCAGGCACAGCATCGCCAGCAGGGCAAGGGAGGAGATTGTCCTGCTCTGCGCTGCACTGGGGCAGCCTCACCTCGATTGGTGTGTGCAGTTTTGGGTGCCACAATATAAGACATTGAACTGTTAGAGAGCATCCCAGTGAGGACAATAAAGATGGTGAAGGGCCTTGGGAAGCTGTATGAGGAGCAGCTGAGGTAATTTGGTCTGTTCAGCCTGGAGAAGAGGAGACTGAGAGGAGACTTCATTGCAGTTACAACTTCCTCATGAGGGGAAGAGGAGGCGCAGGCACTGATCTCTTCTCTGTGGTGACCAGTGACAGGACTTGAGGGAATGGCCTGAAGCTGTGTCAGGGGAGGTTTAAAATATTAGATGTTAGAAAAAGTTCTTCACCCAAAGGATGTTTGGGCACTGGAACAGGCTCCCCAGGGAAGTGGTCACAGCACCAGCCTGACAGAGTTCAAGAAGCATTTGGACAGTGCTCTCACGAACATGGTGTGACCCTTGGGGATGGTGCTATGCAGGGCCAGGAGTTGGACTTGATAATCCTTATGGGCCCATTCCAGTTCTCCATATTCTGTGATTCTATGATAATTAAGAGTCCTGAGATTATGCAGTCCTGGGCTTTTACGGGACCAAATCATCACCTAGTGCAACTCTATTAATATCTATCAAGCAACATGTAATTATACACAGAGCATATGAATCTTGTTCTTAGGGGGTTTTTTGCTCATTTTGAGGTGAGAGATCTATTCTTTTTAGCAGAGACTATCATTGCATTCAGGAAAACAAGTAAAGAAAAGTACAGATAAGTCATTAATATTAATGGAATCTGGCTGTGTAGATCCACCATTCATAAAACACTCCCACTCTTTAACTCAGTGGTATTTGTTTTGTAATCTTTTATATTGTGTGCTCTCAAAGTATGTTTTGGAACAAACAATTGTTCACATAATTTTTCTAAGCCATTACTACACTGATATGTTACATTCATAATTCTGTTTTGCATTTAGACAGATGTTCATTTATTTCACCTTGGGTGCCTTATACTGGGGGTGGGGGAAATCAAAAATTATATTTTTGGGTAGTATGTTATTTTCTTCTAGTATGTTCTTTTGCAGAGCATGAAAGTATTTCTCACAAAGATTTAGTAACACAAAGAGATTAAATACATTCTTAGTTCTGAGATGGGCCAAGCACAATAAAAGTCAGGACATCTGAGGCTTTGCAGCCCTGTGTTACTGCAAAGCTGTAGTGTGGTAGCCATGCCTGTCTGGACACCTGCAGTATTTACATAAGGGTAAACCTGATCCACATCACTCTTCAGTGCACTCTGGTTTTCTGGGAAAGGAGTGAGAGTGACCAGTCAGGGCTCTGCAGTGGCTCCTTCAATCTTATCCTCTAGGTAGCTCTGTAACAAGGACCTATGTGGGTGTATAGGTCACACTGGAGAGTTCACATGTCCAGCATGTCAATTCACGAGTAACCTGTCAATATCACTTCATCTTGCAAGCCTGTGGCTGTAGGTCTAATTTGGTAGTGCTTCTTGTTCTGCTTCGTAAAAGCAAGTGGTCTCTTGGTCAGACTGTATCTGTGATATATTTCATTGCTTTGTTTTCTTGCTGCTGTATTATTTATGGTCATGATCTTACTAGATACAATAAATTCAAATGAAAAAAATTAAGGACCACAGACTTGATAGAGGAAAAAGTACTAAGAATTTTATGAGTAGCCATATTCTGTACTGAACCAGTGCCCTGTCATGGGCTTGCCTCTTGGAAATGCTGCCTCTTCAATTATAGATTAAGTTGAAGGTTTACTACTTTCAAGATCAGTGCTGTACAAACCTCTGATTTAGCCTGAAAGTGAGTTTATGCCTTTGATCCCAGATATGCAGACTTAAAGGTGAGGGTTGATCTTGTGCTAAGAATTAGGGGTAAAAGCAGGCAGGCCTGGTTTCATTTCCTGCCTGTGCCTCAGACTTCCTATGTGACTCAAGATAAGCTGCTAAGTTCTTTGTTCATTATTGCATGCTCTGTAAAACTGAGATACTAATACTTCTTTTCCCTTTGTATGCTCTTATTCTTGCCTAATAAAATATTACGTTTTCGTGCTCAATGTAGCTGGTGTTGCATTTGTGTGTTAGGCAAATAAGTACATGAATACAAAACTTGCTTTCTTCATGTCTATGCATATTCAGGACTTGCTCGTAAATGCAAATTCATCTTGAATGTGAGTACTTGTACAGTCTGTCTGGTATATTCAAGTCTGAATACTGATCCAGAGTAGTTTCCAACTGGACCTGATAAATAAGGTATCAGTTACAGGACCTAATAGTTCAATCAGAATTAAGCTAGTTTTTTCTTTATATAGTGTTCATTATCAAATAATGAGGAGGGTTCGTTTTGCCATATACTTCCATTACTTAGGTTATTTGGTTGGAGCCCTGAGAATCTATTTCTTCCAGATTTCTAGTGCATTATACTGGAGATCCAGTAACTTTGTAAATCAAGAGATTATTCCTCTCTTTTTGCTTTCCCGGGAACTCTGAGTTAATAAATTTTTAAAGTAACTAGCATTTGACTTGTACTTCTTAACTGGTATTTTCATGACAAACTGTACCAGCTGTGAGCGGCCAGGCTGTCCTTTACAATTTTTCTCACACAATTTCCTTACAGGCTTAGAATGCTGAGTAAAAGATGTATGGCCTATGTTAGTGGAAAACTCATAACAAATATCGCTATCAGTTAATGAATAGAAATACATTTGGATCTAAGGTTGATAATGGGACTAAGCTGAGAAATGAAGTAGTATTATTTACATCTCTTTACAAAAAACAACAGAAATGAAGATCTTTATTATGTATACTGACTAATCCAAACTTGAGTAAATGCATTTATTCTCTCCCCAAAGTCTTCCTTCAGTCTCAGTGGCTAGGACTTCATGTGCTTTAATCCCAAACAGCCATGTGGATGTTCATTTGTACTAAATCATGCTGTATCTTAGAACTTAGCTGTAGACAGAGGGATTGATGCAAAGCATTGCCATTAGGGCAAATCATACCTATCAGCTGTGTCAATGACAAACTATCAGCTTGTGCCGAAGAGTGTGAGAGGAACAGGGTTATGCAATCCCACTGTAGTTTTATTTTGGAACAAAAAGGGGCTTGTTGGCTCTGATCATTAAAACAATTAAACTTTTTCCTATGAATAGGATTGAAGACATATTGGTCCATAAAAAATCCAGTAGATTGTTCTTTTATTAAGCCCGGGCCTGATCTGTTGGTGGCATATAAAAACAAAAATGTCTAAATTTCTCAGCTCTTGGACCTAAGAAATGAAATCAATAGCGGTTGTTCTTCTTTCTGCATATCTTGCCTTTAAGGCTTATCTATTAGATTTTTCTATTTTTATTTGCTTAGACGTTTTAAGGCTTTGTTAATACCTACCTGCTTTGTTTGGCAGATATCAAACAGCAACTAGTGTCATGCAGGCTACCAGTAAAGCTTCATTCAAAAAGATTACTCTGTGCTGTAAGTATTGTTAAAAGTTTCCTAAATCCAAAGCACAGGATACATCTTGTGGTTTTACATGCAATAGAACTGCAATTCCATTTGCTTCAGATTGATGTAGCTTTACTGTATTCTGTTGTGAAAGCCATAACCTTTGTCCTGTTCTTCATCACATTTAGAATCTTAGTCCATGAAAGCTGCCAGTAAAGGTTTAGATACTGGGTTTTTTTCAGTTTTCTGTGGTGCAGGTAACCTCCCTGAGCTCACGTGCCCCCAACAGCAGAACTATGGTGGGGAGGAGGCAAAGGGCACACCTCTAAGACATTACAAGCCTAGTCATCCCTCTTGATGCAAAAAGACACTAGACCAAGGTAAAGAGATTATACCACAGCAGCTTTTGGATTGGGCTGACTCTGTGCAACTGTTTATGAGGGGGAACAGCTAAGACATCAGGTAGTGAAAAATGGTGATTATCAGATGCTTGATGGGAACCAGTGCTGGGGAGACACCTTCAGCCAGACAGAAAATAAATCAAAGTAACTGAAGAGTCCTTTTCCTCTCAAGTCACAGCCTTGTTTTGTCTCTTGTAAAACCACATTAAGAAAAAATTCTGATTTAATATTACAGCTCAATAGACACAAAACGTAGCAATGAAATAATCCAGGGAAACCCCAAGAGGTGCTTTTACCAAAGTTAGGAACAGCTTTTTGTGTGCAAGTATTTTTTCTGGTAAGTTATTTGGTTGTTTTGATTTTTTGGTTGGTTTTTTTTTCTGAGGGTCTAGTAAGTATTTCTTCCTGTGTATAAAGCAAAATCATCTCTTTCTGTAGGAAGTGTGAGACTTTCTGGACTACCCCTCAGAACTTTGCATCTCCACTACTCCACCTAAGTCCACTTTGGTATTTGGAGCCTGCCCATTTTGAAGTTACTCATGATAGCTGTGCGCTGGGTTAGGAATTGGCGTTATATTGTCAGAAATGCTATTTAGTTTTGCTGTGATGTCCTTTCTGGTAGCCTTACCATCTGCAGGTATATAAAAGTAACATCTGTTCAGTGAATTCGGAATAAGGACAGTTTATGGAGGCAGCCACACAGAACATTACAGAAACTATCTAGTCTCCTGGAATATTAAAAAGAACATCGAGAGATAAAATACTAATCTTATTCAAAATTCCTACAGCACTGAAAAGCAGACAATAGCACTCAGGATTTAGGAAAAAATTGATCTTTCTGATAAAGGATAGACATCATTAAAAATGATAGAAATTTGGACCAGCTCCACTGAAATTTAGGGAGTTTCTTTGAGTTTGCACAGACAAAAGTGAAGAAAGAAATTAGCCTTCAGTTTCTGAATTTTTTAAATAGTCTGGAAAATGGACGCATATTCTGTTCTTCTTTACCAGAGGGCTTTCTTTCTATTCAGCTCACATTTCATTTCTTGATAAATCAGGTGCTTCTTGAAGAGACAGAGCTTTATCTTGTGCTATCCTTTGATTCACTTTGCTGGAATTAAATGTTTATGCCCATTAAATGCCCATTAATACTGTATTCTAAGACATATCTATTTTATGCATTTTAATTCCTTATGTTTATATGGGCTCACATGTTGAAACTTGCTACTCTAGTATAAGTCTATAAACCGTCCCCATGTAGTCTTCTGAGACTTCTTTTCTCCCTTTGTTTTTAACACATTTTAATGAACTCATTATTGAAAGTTTTCATTGTATGAAGACCTTTGCTGCAGAGTTGCATTACATATGGACAGGCACAGGTCTCCATTTACCATGGTCAAGCAGGTCAGATAAATCAGTGTGTAGATAAAAGTGTTTCCTAGCAGAGTTTATATTAAGCAGGACAAACTCTGTGTTGACTGAGTTTTGTCATGCTAAAGCCTTATAAACATTATACATAAATACAGTCTTATATCATTTAGCTGGCTGATAGCTTTATTATTTTGGTTTTGTGGAATAGTTCAACAAAAGTGTCTTGGTTTGAAAGACAGGCGTCTGTTTAAGTGAGGCAGAAACCCCCTTTGAAATGGGAAATGCAACCCCCTTCCCTCCGGATTATTATAACTTCGAAATTAAGGGGCTTTCAGGCAAGGATATGAGAAATAGGAATAACAGTTCTTTACTAATATATATATATATAAAACAAAACAGAACAATGAAGAGCAATGACTATGGCAGTTATAACAGCACAGTCACCCAGTGCAGCCTTCTCGGCTGCCAGGCAGCTTCTCCTCCTGGAGCCGTGCTGGTCACAGCCGGCAGCTTCCCCTCCTGGAGCAGTGCTGGTCACAGCCGGCAGC
>VZRR01002574.1:1245104-1410058 GCA_013398015.1 Oreocharis arfaki
CCGGAGGGAGGAGGCAAAGAAACACTGCCCCACCTGGTTTCACAGCTCATGAAGATGGTAATAGAATATACTGCAACCCAGGACAAAAAGGAAGGCTATAGTTCCTCTGCCACTGATTTTTACCACTCTTTTCTGTAACATGACAATTTTTCTACTGCAGGACTGGAAGAGGCACAGGGACCAGGCAACATGCATCATTTAGGGGACCTCTTCTACCAGAGCCCTTATGATTCTCATATTCCTGGTTTTATTGATGTTGAAATGTTCAGTTTCCAGCTTAGGAACAGGGTATGGAAGAAACTTATCAGTTTGCTTTATAAGACGCTGCCCCTCTTTGTGTTGGCTGATCTGTATCACTGGACTTTGGCTGTAGGCATGACAATTAAACACAGAGGGTGTGATTAATTTCACACTCATGCCACTGTAGAAGGCAGCCACAGTAAATGGAGATAGAGTAATGTTCAGATTGGTTCCAGGCTTCTGTTACAGTGCTGGGGTTAGACTGGTTCTTCTTTCCCCACAAAGAAAGATGAAAACTTAAAATATTGGCTAAGTCCTTTCTCCCTTGAAAAGTGGGTATTTAACCACTTGAGGAATAGTGGCAGAGCAGCTTAAAATTAGCCACAGCCTCAGTCTTGGGCAATGATCACAGAGTGGTTGAGTAATTCAGCTGGGCAGGGACTTGGGAGCTCATCTAGTCCTGCAGTACAGTTGCAGTAAAACAAAGCACAATTCAGTTATACTGCTTTAGTACTGCTGCCTGAGTCAGTACAAGAAAAGAAGAAGAAAATAAATATTTAGAAGTTTTTATCTGAAAGGAATTACTTCTGTCATTTTAGTCTAAAATACTAATAATTTGTCAGTAGGTTCTCTCTGTCTGTTCTGTATATACTGTAAAAATACATGCCAACAAATCATGCTGACACAGTGGAAAGAATAAAAACTGGAGCAAATTCTGACATTTAGTTATTTAATCTTCTATATGACTGTAGGTTGTTGTGATAATACCACAGTCTATAAAAGGAAGATATTCCTAATGATTTTTCCTTTTTTGAAGTTATGCACATATAATTATTGTATTATGAAGCATAATTGTGGTACCCTCAGGAATTTTCCATTGTCTTTACAAACAACCTGACAAGGAATTAAAAAATGGCAGGAAATAATCCAATAAAACAATTTGTATCTGTTTTAACTCACTATATCAACTTAAATACAAAACTCTTAAAATATAATTGTAATGCTCTTACAAAAAATTATTTTACAGTGTGCTCCTTAAGACTACATGTAGTAACAAATACATTTATTCTTCTCTAGGGAGGTGATCCTCTAAAGACTGGTATATCTAGTATAACACCAAATTTTGTTGCTTGGAAATAGTTTTTTCAAGCTCTTCTTTTTTAGATATGTAAAGTAAGGAGTGCTTATTTTCTTCACGTCTCTTAAGTTACCTACACTGCATTTCCTCTGCCATTTTTTTCATCCTGGACCATGAGGTGTCTCTGCATCTCCTTACAGTGGTGGTTGTCTGCGTTACCTTTTGTACCTTCATTAATCTCCACAATTATCATTGTCATATATGGGTCCCATTACAAAAAGACACGTATGGGATGATACAGCATATGCATCTTGAAGGACCTGTATAGCAGGCAAAAAGAACTATGAGCAACATCTGCAAAAATGGAGTTCAAACTTGGCGGACCCGGGAAACAGGAAGCTCTCCTCTCTCTCGTGTCTTTCCCCTGTCCTAGTGTGAAGTTTCACTGGGAGACCTGGACTGAGCTGGGTTTGCATGAATTGCGCTGCGGTGTGGATGCCAAAATAAAGAGGTGGGGGCACACACATACATACAGGTGTGATTCTAGGCTGCAGCTGAACCCAGCTGCTGTGCTGTCTTGATTGATTGGTGTGAGATCTTTGAGAGAAAGGCTGTGCTTGAACCTCCTGTGGTCCATATGCTTCTGCAATGAGTGCTGAGTGTCCACAAGCAGATGCTGTAGCCTAAGAGCTGGATCTTCCTCTTGTGGCCGTAAGGCCACAGCGGATGTAAGGAAGAGACTTTATTACTTGTAGCAACCCCAAGGATTTGTGGGCAAGTGCACATCTCTGGAATGGTGTAGGATCAATGGTTCACAGTGTCTTTGTATGGCTAATGATACCGGAGATGAAGAAAGGCAGGAAGAGGAGATCTTGAGGGATGCACATATTGTGCTAGGGACATCAGTTGATGCAGTCAAGTGCCCTTGGCAGCTAGAGGACATGCATTGATAAGGTGGGGAGAATCACCCAGCATCATCCTATTTCCTTTTGCCCTGCACAACCTTCATAGATGGATGTGTGCTATTGTTTATTCATGAGAGGGCTTCTCACCCTGTTTCGGTAAAAATCACTTCTACTGCAAAGACTGCTGGTGGCTAATCAGAGCACATACCTTACTTTGTGTTCCCCTGTCTGTTCCTGCTCCCCAAATACTGCCGTTACAGGTACTGATACTGTGTGAGCTCATTCAGAAAGCATCCTGGGACCCACAGTGCTGAACAAGGGTCTTGTTATTAACAGGGCAAACCACAGGCTCACTCCCACAAACTTGTGCTCATTCTTGCCTTAATTCACCAAAGACTGTAAGCATGTGCTTTTTTTGAAGAGAATAAACTACTCTTGAGTTTCTGTCAGACTACTAACATGGTTCCTATTTAACTTAGCTTTAAATGTTTTGCTGAATCAGAGTCAGAAGACACTTGTAGGGACTGAACCTGTAATGCCCAATGTTTTTCCATTCCTAGTTAGCTGTCCCAAAAGTGACAATATCAAATACTGCACAGATAAACAGGAGCATCCTCATTGTTCAATAGTTCAAACTGAAACATGAGGTAACCTGCAGGTGGATCACCCTTGTGAGAAGTGTGTCATTTTGGCAGGACAGTGATACCTTCTAAGAATGAGACTTCTCATCTTCAAATTACAGCCAAATTACCAGTTGAGCAAAAGTAAGGGTGGAGCCACCATCCTTGTCCGGCTGAAAAGATTACTTCATCCTCTAAGGGTGTCATGCAAGCTGCTTTAACGATGGGCTAATTTAAATTTCTTATGCTTTAGCTAAGATTAGTTCTTCTAGTGACATTTAAATTTCATTTGCTTGCAGTAATTTTGTTGTGCAGAATGTTGCAGATAACAGAAATGGCAGATTATGTAAATAGCCATTTATAAACAGCAGCTTTTTTCAAGCATTGTTCTGAGCATCCTACCCAAATTGCCTTGAACATGTCCATCGTTTTAAATATGTGTATCTGTGAGCAGACACTTTTCTTCAACAAACTTTTTGAAGTTTCACCTGTCTCCCAAAGGGTACATGAGTTAAATTAAAATTGCTGTTGAAAGTCAGTAATTTCATCAAACAACAATAGCAAAAACATTCCTGTGCAGAGGGCAAAAGATATAACCCAGCCATCTGCTACAGTCAGCAGCAACAACATTGCCAAGTGTTAGAAAGAACTGGTAGTACTTGAAGTGAAGTTGCCAAACAATTCACAAAAATCCATATACATGCCTTTATTTTTCATTATGATATTTGGAAGCCTTTTGTAATTATAGAAATGAGAACTTGAGACATATATTTAAGCTGAATATTCATACAAATCCTAGCGCTAGGAAAACTCTGCATCTTTCCACATGTCTCTGATTCATGCAAGGACAGTGCTGTCACACCAGTAAGCAGTGCTGTTCAGTAGGGACTTTGCTGGGGTGGCATAAGCACTTGCTGCCAAGCACAGGGCTTTGCAAATCCTCCTTGAAAGAAGAACCCAAGGAAGAATTGCTAAGTATGGTTTCTGTTTAACTACTGAAATATGAAGTGAAAAGTTAAAAAAAAAAAATAGAGAGAAAGCAAAGGAAAGGATGGATTTGCTGGAAAGGGATGATATGAGCTGAGGGCCAAACATAAATCCTAGTGCTGAACATCAGAGGGAAAACATGAGGGAAAGCAGCATTTCCAGTTGTGTTACTGAGGGTAGATAAAGGATAGAAATGAGCCCTGCTTCTCCAGTGGTTGTGAGGGTGCCTTAAGCTGATGTGGCTTGTGTGAATGCTTGATGGACTCCTCCCAGCAGCAGCAGGTCACACCAGCCCTGCCAGGCACGAAGACTGCTTTCCTCCTGGAGCTGCACCCACAGGCTGTGCCAGTGGGTTGGGCTTTTGCAAAACTCTCCATTCTCTGTATTGCTCCTCTCTGTGTCTTCGCTTTCTGGATTCGTGAGTGATTTTCAGACATACCAAGATTCAAACAGGAGCCAGAAGGAAATAATTTTTATGTGAATGGGATTCCCCTGGCCTTTTTTGGGTCAATTAATTATATTCAGTTTGACTTTCGTTTTTCTGGATTAGGTCTTTTTAATGCCTGACCTAGAGGGAATCGAATGAAAAATACTTGAAAAGTGCAGAAAAGTAGCTGAAAAGTTTTGTGGAAGTTCCTCATGAATGATACAAAGTATATATTGCATAAATAAATGGTAAGAAAAGGAAGACAAAGTTGCATGAAGGGGGAACATACAATTACCATTGTAGTCGTTTAAACCCGATGGTCACTGATGAATATGTAAGCATATCCACAAACAACAAAAACTTTTAATTGTGTAATGATTATTAGTAACTATTATTGATGTATCTCTAAGGTATCAGATTGTTTAATTTGTTAATAACTACCATCTTAAAAATTGCTATAATGTAAGTACATGTTTATCTCTTTTCAAGATAATATCTACTGTGTGCTTTCATTATAGCTCAAATATGAACAAATGGTTTCTAGAACATGTACTAAATATTGCATAACTACTCAAATAAATTCTTTTATATTTATGTTTGAGGTAACAGAATTGTGTGAACACTACTTAATGGCAGATGCAGGACTACAAATTCAACTATGTATAAAACTGTAAAGCTGTATAATACACAGCTATAACATAAGACAGACCAATTAGGGGGTCCTTGCGTTTTGGGGAGAGAGGGAAGGGGGAAGATAAAACGAGGTTGTAATGTGTAAACTGTGACTGTCCACTTTTTACATGGTTCTGACAAGCATGACCAAAGAAGAAAGAGTGAACATGGAGAGGGATGGAAGGAGTTAGTTTGAGAGTCATTTAATTTTCTCTGAGTTCCATTGAGATAAGGATGTGGATGGAGTACACTCCATAGAAGAGAGCAGTTCAACAGCAGCACTAGAAGCTTCCTCCATACTGCATTTATTAGCACGAAAACTGGCTTTCTACAGTCACGACTGTGAGTCATGGCTGTTTGAAAACTGTGGCAGCCCTGTGGAATGTTTTGGTCAAGTCCTGGGGCAGGACCAAATCTCAGCACAAATCTCATGAGCTATTTGGAGGCTGCAGTTACTGCAGAAAAAGCAGAGGGGAGGCTGCCAGCCCCACCGTCTGCCCCTTGCATGTAGGGTAAACACACAGAAGGGAACCTGCTACACATAATTTCTGGGTTTTGTCTCTCCAGCCAGGGAGAAGAGATGGTCTTATTGCCTCAGAGAGTCCGAAGGCTTAAGAGGACTGATGCAAGGATGAGTAGAGGTGTTCTTTGATGGCACATCTTGTCAAAGTGGGCCAGCAAGGACTAGCAAAAAGGCACTGCACAATAAGGGGAGTAGTTTGCTCTTTCTCTCATCCATCAAAAGGAGATACAAGGATGTTTTAGATGCTGTACAGCTCTCAGATGGACAAATGTGTCTTGAGGGACCGAAGAGAGGGATGAACTCACAGATAAAGGAGATTTCAGGGCTGATAGCTGGTGGCAAGGGATAAAAAACCCAATTTTTGAGAAATGGAGGGATGTAATAGCAAGGCTCATATGCTGTGCCTGCAACTTTTGTGCTGCCCACTGTCAGGACCTCCCCAGATCATTGAGACGACAATGTCCATCCTGTTCTAGAGGAGAACGTGTAGACAGGTAGATGTATACCTGCTTTGGACTTTTTTAGAGTGACCAAAGGAGGTAAAGCAGTGACAGGTGTGATTGGGTGGCTGCTTCACGACTGTGTTGAAGTCATCAACTAATATCCATAACAGCCAAAAGATGGCTTTGACTTTGAGCTACTTTTAGTGTAACAGCTAGATCCTAGTTTGTATCTCATGGGTCCCTGCTTTCCTAATATAATTTCCAAGAAGATATTTATCATACAATTTAAGAAAAATGTAGAGTTCATTATGAATTCTATTCAGTAGTCAAACAATTTAAATAAATTTCCATTATCATGATATTTCTTATTGTCATTTTCAGAAAAACATAAAATGAAGTCCGAAATGTTTTTTAAAAGTAAGCAGAAATACTTAATCATAATTTATTTTAAAAACTTTTCAAAGCTTGGGTAGTCTGGGATGAGCTATTTTATGTAAATTGCATGATATTTTCTCTCTTTTGGTAGAATTTGAAAGAAAAAGGCTGAAGTTGAAAGCTGTATTCAATACCAGAAGCGTATTCTGGCACTGAATAATAATATTCTGTATTCAGTATTAACTTTGGAGAGGCTATCTGCATTCCACACACATTCCTGAGATTTTGTTAGATCGTTAAATAAATAATTGCATATATATACACCTTTAAAAGGTCTGTTGCTATCAAATCCTCTATAGCTCTATTCAAACATGTCTATGGTCTTCAAAATTTGAGGTTTTTTCCTCTTTGAGGTTAAGTGCAAAACTGGATCCTGCTTGTCTGAAAAACTGCAGAAAATCTCTTTCCTAGCTTACCTCAAAACTTCTTTTATGTTTTTCTCCCCACTCCTTTCTCAAGTCTCTTTCAGAGCGTATTTTTTTCATGTTCTCAATATGGTAGGAATACAAAACTCAGTTTGGGGATCTAAATTAGAAGTTGGTAGTCTAGGCGTCTCACTAAGAGAAAAAAGCAGAGAGGTCCAGAGAATGATGCAGTCCTCTGAATAAGGCTGTAAATTAGTTAGTTAACCTAACTGGTTAACCTAAGTTGGTTCTGTAAGTGCTCTACCCTATGACTCCCTGACTTTTAGCTGAATAAAAATGTTATGATTACTTATGGAGCAAACTTATGCAGCATACTTTTTGATGCCCATGATTTAAAGTTTACAGGCTCATTTTTATTCATGTCCTGTGCACAATAGGAGTTACATGAAAAATAACTGGGAGCATTACGCAATTTAGGACTTAAAAACTTTTGATCAGAACTAAAATAAGTAAAATTTAACAATATTTACATTACTTAAGTTTTTGTTGTCTGCATCACTTTATCCACTTTGCCTTCACCAAGATAAATAGTTTTCTATTTCCTAAGTTCCTATGTTATGATTTAATGGAAAGATGAGATCTGAACTGCACTATCAGAGTACTTTCAAAGTAGAATTGGTTATTAGGGAAATAATTGTCTTGATAATTTGCAGCCCTTTTGTCTGTAGTCTATGTATCTATGTATCACTAACATCACTAAGCTTGGTTGGCAATTTATAGATTTTCAGTTGTAGAGAGACATGGTGATCAAGTAATTTAACCACTTGACTTACTAGAGCATATAAAAATTTTAAAATTCATCAAGAAATTTTGGCATTAAATCAGTTATTTTCTCCTTAGGCTATAGTGTCTCTTTTTGAATGATAATTCTAATGTAAAGATATCAAATAATGGAAAATCCATTCCAATAGCTTCATAGGCAGCATAATTGCTTCTTTCTTACCACAGTGATTTTCTAAAATGGAATGTGTCTTGTCCCTCTGAAAGTATAATTTAATGAGTGCTGGGAAAACTTGCATTTACTTTCAGCTGATTGTATATGCTTTATTTCCAAAGTTAAGTTTACTTAAAAAACTCCCCTTACATGGTGTATAACCAACCAATTGCCAGCCATTGCTGTTCTAGTTAATTCTAATACTATTTAAGTGAACCTGTAACTCCTACACTGTGTTATTGTAAGAGATCACCAGCACAAGTCTGGCAGTCATGTCAGTTCTCAAGGCAGAGTACTCTCATAAGTTTCAGTAAAAAAAAAATTAAAGAAGAAGTTACTCGATAGTTTGGGGACAACATTAATTAGCTGTATAGACCTACAAAAATTCTTTGAAAATTAAAAATTCTTTCAAAGCAGTAGATGTTGCCTGCAGCTTGGAGCCTGCCCTCCCATTCTGCACTGACACTGGATAGCATCCCACCACTGCACTGGTGAGCTGGGGTTTTTCAGCAGAATATGAAAGTACAGTGTAAGTGCCAGCTACAGCTGAGGCACTGTGGCTCCCAGTTACCCTCTAAGCCTGTGGGCCAAGACCAGCCACGGGGATGCAGATGTCACCTCCACAATTCCATTATCTGCAGCTGACGCTGGGAGTTACAATGTGCCACCTATGTAAAAGCAGCTGTCATCCTTGAAGGCTATTAGGTATAATTGGCAAGTTTTCTCATTCTGTCTATTCTGAGGGTGCTAAACTCCCTATCCTTTCAAATAACTGCTGAAGCAATGATACAGGGGCAATGTCTTGTCTCTGTGAACCAAAACAGCGCTTTCGCTGTGCAATGCATCTTAGCTCTGGATCTCAAGGTCTATTCTTTCCACTTTATGTTTCACTAAAAACACATTTTCTGCTAGTTGAATCCAGTGGTGAATTTTGCTGATGCACAAGCCAAAGTGAACTTAAGTCTCTACTATTTTGTCTGTATGGTCTATCAGGCTGTCTATAAAAATTATTTGCTTGTATGGTCCCTGTCACACAATGTTGTCAGCAGAAAAAAATTGAGGGCAGGATTTCTTTTACTATTGGGAACTCTAACAGGATAATTCAGAAGTCACAATAAAACCTCATGGATGTTCTCTGAAATGTGCTGGTGGTTTATTGCTGTCTAAAGAATTTCAGTTTTCTCCTGTCCCCTGAGTAAGCAGATGGGACTCTGAATACAGAAAGAAATTGATTATTTAGATTTAAAAGAGACTATAGCGAATAAAAGGGTATTACAGCACAGCTTGATAGAGCTCCAAGCTGAAAGGGAAGGGAGAATGTGGTTGTTCTATGCGTATTTCTGACTTATACGGCCCCTTAGGCAGTGCTAATAGGGAAGAAAATGGGTACAGCTCTCTTTTGTTCACCCTTTCAGATTAAGAAATGCAAAGGCAGTGCAGCATACCCATGACAAAGCCTCGGAGGTGGTTACAGAGTTAAGGACAGAAATGCTGTTTCCAGGACTGAGTTATCTAGTCTAACCTCATGATATCTGCTTGCTGGTGCGAATGTTTTATTACAGCTGGTAAAACTACAATGGCTTCCTTTCCCCTCAGCCTCATTATTGTGTGAGAGATGTGGTGGGAGGAAATGCAAACAGAAGCAATCTTGTTTTCGTGCTTCTAACTTGACACAAGTGCTGTTCCCCAAGGTCTGTCTGGTGGAAAGATTGGCATCATCTTTAAATGACAGTTCTTATCTCCGATATCAGAGGACAGTGCTTTTCTCTCTCTCATTCTCTCTCATCTGTAATTTCTGAATTCATTTGCCACAGAGGGTAGTAATCCAGGAAGCCTCCCTACCTTCTGATATCATCTTCAGGATCAGTCCTCAGATATCTCTTTTGTTATGACAATCTACATATTAGATCAGCCAGCTGCTTTTGCTGTGGTTTAATGACAGAAGGAAAAAGCAGCATCTGTTTTCTGCTGGGGATGTGCTGTGGTGTCTCTTGGCATGCAGATCCCATCAGCAACCCCACAGGGCTGCCCAGAAAATCCTCTCCAGCTAAACTGAGGAACCTGAAATACATCCAATAGCAAAGCCTGAGCCTGTTTTTCAGGTGGGAGAACCCTGGGTTTCACTCTGTCACAGAGCTGGGACATAGTTGGTGTGTGCCAGGAGGTCCTGAGCTCTCTGCTCTGGATGTTGTCAAGACATCTGGGATCAGATGAGTGATTGTTGCCTCAGACAAGAAAAACTAAGAGGACTCTGAGTGTGTGTTTATCCCATTTTTCTTTCAAACTTGGTTTTTAAATGATTAATTTATATTGCATAACATGACTCATTCTTTTTTTCAGTGCAAGGTTAGACCATCTGATTATCAAGCTCACTGCTATGTGGGACTCTAGATCCCCAAGGGTCTTCATCTGCCAATAATCTTAATTGCAATTCACTGTAATTGACATCTTATCTATTTTCACTACTTCTTTCCACTTGGAAAATTCAAAATGATGGCAATTTAGGTCTAGTATTTGGTGAATGTAATAATTAAGGAGGAATTGGCAGTGAATAACACTTTATTCTCCTGTGAATTTATTTGATCTATCACTAAAATTAGTGACATCTTGGTTGTGCCAGCCTCTGCTCAGTTGAACCTTTGTGCCCACCATTTGGAACAGCACACTAGCTATGATTTAGTACTGCTCTTTTCTTCACTGTGAATTCACACACAGTAGCACTGAGCATACAGTCCAAAAACCATACACTTAGAAATTGTGCGATAGGGATATGTACAAGATCAAACAAAAGTATGGGGTCCTTCACGCCGTGCCTAATTAGACCAGAACTCCTTGCTCTGGAATATTATGGATGTTTGAAAAGGGTTCAAGGTGAACATGTGTTGGTTCATGGTAGAAAAACACAGCGAGAGCCATTAGACATTGGGAAATTGCCTTTAGTGGACTACAGAAAATTTCCATTCTCTCTAATAAAGTTCGGCAGGATATTCTGCTATATACTTTTCCCAAGGCTTTTTCTTTCAGGCACTCTTTCAGGTTCCTCAAGCCCTGGTCATTACCTATGGAGCTAGAAAGGGTCCAGAAAAAAAATAAGGAAGAAAACTGGGAATGATCAGGGAAACAGTATTCTGTTATGGGTTTTTTTTTACAAGTAGTCATGGTAGACCACTGCACCAAACTAACTTTGAAGTTTTATGTGGTAATTTTTGCTAATGTTACAGCAACAGATAAAGTCCCATAAATTATTGAAGGAGAGGAATGCAAATGAGGAACACACTGGTCGGGACAGGGGAGTAAAGAGGAAGCTGACTCAGAAGCAGCCGTATTTTGATGTTATTCTGAGAAGGGGTGAAGGGGTGGGCTTTGCTCCTTTTCTGAGAAGGGAGGGTTGTTTTTCTTCATAGGGGCATAGAGAAGAGAAAAAAAAATATTTTAAGAGGGTGTTAAGGGGATTGTAAGCTTGTGTTTAAGGGATGCTTAAGTTTAATCTATAAGCATGCCTTATTACTGTAGAAAGGTTGGGGTGTGAAGAGGAATCCATACTGCCTCATGGTAGTTTGTGGAGTACAGGTGCATGTGTGTTTGTATGTTTACATTTCATATGTGACAGCATATGTGCACATAGATATATAGGTGTGCTTGTGTGTGCGTCATATTGCACTTGAAATACAAAATCAAATGCCATGAGAAAATATCCAGGATGGTCTGGATCTGAGGTGAAGCATGGTGGCTCATCTCTGACATGAACCATGCAACAGGCTTGAGAGAGAGGCCAAGGCACACAGGCAGGAAGAGGATCGTGTTCCTTCCATCATGCCAAGGCCTGCCCGATCTGCGGAAAAATGGAGACTGGATAAGACTTCAGCGAGAAAGTTAAACGTCCCTTCTTACTTTTCTGGTTTTTTGGGATGGCATTTCTGGATATTATTGCAAATAATCCCCGTGTGTTTAAATGCTTGGTCCTACAGTCTGACTGGGAGATGGTTTCAGTGCAGGGCTTGACAAGGCTGGCAAAATGAGAATAACCTGTCCTTGATAAGAGAAGGTCAGAGAGATAGGGCACAACAGTCTTGTAAAATGGGAAATTCTTGCTAGTTCCTACAGATGAAAAACACTGGCTCTGTAACCATAGAAACATGATGGGCCAAGGATGATGTTGAACTTCTGATGTATTTCTTTTGTTTTGAACAAAATGCTGTTTGGAGGAAGAGATATAGTGTAGATAAGGTGAAGTAATAACAGTATTTTGCTTTCTGTACTTCCTTCCCTCTTAGGTTTTGGAATAATTCATATAGTTCTTATTATTCCACCTTACAGGAAAGCAAAGACATACCCAGGAAAGCGAAGATGAGTTCTCTGAAGTCACAATGCAGAAATAGGAATAAATCCCAACTCTACTCAGGTTGATCAGGGACGAATTAATAGAAATAACTAAAATACTTGCAAACAGCTTTTTGAGGGATCCAGTAAAATTTACTTGATATGTGACATGATTTCCTGCCAGAAAGATAATATACTCAGCCCTGCTTTTTTGGCTACAACTGTACGACTGGAGATGTGTTATACACCTCTGAACTACCAGCTTTAATACAGCAAAACTCTAGGCTACTGCTTTGCTCTGTAGCCTAAGCTAAAGGCTTCAGTTTCTACTTCTATGACTTTTTTGCTTGTGATATCCCACATATATAGATATACTTGGGCTAGTTTGATGTCCCTACGCTGCTTCAGTCACACTATTAATAGCATGGAGATGTAGCTTGAATGTTTCACTGTCCACAACAAAAAAAAGACATGCTATAAGATCCAAACATGCAACTTTCCGACAGTATTTTGGGTAGTAACTCCTAAATATGCACTGAAAATTTAGGATAATGTTCTGCTCTCCCATAAAAATAATAAACTCTATTTACTTGGGGGTTTTTTTGTATAAATGAGGGGAAAAAATTCAATAGAAAATTGACAAGATAACATAAACATAATGAGTTAGTCTGAGCAAGAAGTGGAGATTTATAGAAATCTGGCCAGTATTGTTAAATGTCAGTTGTCCTACATGTTGATGTGAAGCAAAAGTCTCACCGAAATGAAAAAACAGATGTCAGCCCTAGTGAGCACTGGAGATCATACACAGCAATTGCGGAAAATATATGGAAGATAAATGTGTTGCTTGGAATTTTTTCCCAGGAATTTGATCTATATCCAGTTTCTGAAAATACTAGCAGTGCAAAGGCATTTGGTTTCTAAACCCATAGTAACTGCACTTAATCTGTGTAAGAAATTACTTCTGTGAAAGAAAATGTTGATCAATGTAAGACTGTAAACAGCCCTCCTCCCAAAATGAAAGAATATGTGCATATGCATAAATAATAAGTGTACACACCAAGCATCCACAGATATGACATAGGTTATGATAGCAATTAATGATATGGCAATTACAGAAGTAAACAACAAGCTTAAATCCCACAGTAAGTAGCCTTTCAGTCAGTGAAGGAGCTAATTTTTCATGCATTCAGATTAAAAGGGGGGCTTTTTTCTGTTGGAGTCATGCCAAATGAAAAGGAATAACCCTGGACAGTAATTTGTACTCCTGACAAATTGAGGCTCCCTCTTGGACCTTAACTCTGGGAAGGCAGCAGACATTTCCTGACTGCAGATGGAGAGAGTCACCCAATACAAGCACTCAGTGAGGTAAGGGTCAGGTGCCAAAGGCAACAGAACTTTCAGAGCCAAAACAGAAGCATATGGTAAATTTTAGATTCAGTAGCAGCTCACATTGGATCATTTGATCTAAATATTGGATTTCACCTTATGGCCATTTTAAACACTGTCCTGCAGGAGTGTGGGATTTTTATCTCATACTTAACCTCTGTAGTTTTGTTACTGCTTTGTCAGATTCTCTTGAAGTGTTGCAGTTACTGAAATAATTAATAGCTAAAGAATCAAATAGAATTTCAAGCATTTTTTTCATATCCAGTCTTTCAGTGGAGCTCAGGGGTGTCAAGCCAGTTGGATTTTATGGGGTTTTTTTGGTCCTAGTTTAAAACAGCTGGATTCTGCATCTGAGAAGAAATAGATTTATTATTTTTTTAAAACTAAATATGCCTGTCACACTCTCTTTGAAGTGCTAATGGAAATAGAACTGAGAATTCGTTTTCTATTCTGATAGGCAAATGATTAAATCAGCCTGTTTATCCCTCTTCAGCCTCTGAGCTGTCCAGTAGCCATGATGCTTTGGCAATGAAATGTGATTTTGAAGGAGACATCTGATCTTGGGGGAATTTTCCTTTGTACCGACACACATGTGAATCTTTATGTAGCAAAGAGAGTTATGAGTACTACATGTAGCAAAGTGGCTGATTATTTCTTTTGTGATAAAAGAATTTATTTATATAAGTTAAAGTTCTGTAAATAAAGTGTTTATTTCCTGTCGGGCACGAAAATATCACTCTGTCTTTTCTTTATCAGGTGTGTGAATGTGTATTTCCCAGTGTACATCAGATGTCCACTCTGACCCAGCATCTTGGCTCACAGGTTATGTTTGCTCAAGATAGTGAACCTTTTCTACTGCTTTCTGAGAGGCTTTCCTCGCTTTTGCATAATGCTCAGAGTTTTGGCAACAGTTCTTGAAATCCAATTCTTTTTTTTTAATGGAGAACATAGGTAGTTGATGACAAATTTCAAACAGAATATTGAAAAATAAACTGTTCATAAGAATATGAATGAGTTTCACCTATGGAGTGCCACGTGAGACAATTTAAATTCTGAGCTTAACTGCAGAACTGGTCTTTGAATTGTGCCAGAGCAGGGAATTCTCCTTCCTGAGAAGACTCTGCAAAGGTAAAGAAGGAGCTTGTTCAAAAAACTAAGTGTCTTTCAATTATAAGAGTAACTGCCCCTTGAAAATGTAAATTAATTTAAGATAGTTGCTATGAGTTTAGAAATGATCAGCAACATGATGTGTGTGTGTCAGTGTGTACGTGTAGGAGGCAGGCAGAAAGGGGACAATGAGGTGTAATTCACACTCAGAAATACAGGTCTGGAGGGGGCCAATTACGCTAATGAGTTTGACTCTCCCCCATCTTTTTTATTTCATCTTAGTTAGTGCAAGCACACAGAAAACTCTTAAACTGTATAGAAAATTAAAGGCTTCTAGTATAAAAGATATAAAATATCAAAGACATTGACTGTGCCAAGGAAAGAGTGCAGGGGAGCTCAAGTAGGCTTCCAGTGGCATGCATCCCATCATCACTGTTTACTTGGTATATATCTGTTGGAAATATGAGGAACTATAGTTTAAATATGGGCAGCTTTTTAAAAAGATCTGTGTTAAAGTATAGACCAGTAAGAATTTCCATACATTTCCTGTAGAGTAGCATTCTGAAAATTAACATCTACAAAAAGCCATGCTTTACTCAGAAGTTTAAAGGATTAATCTCAGCCATGGCACTGATAATTTTCTGCAGAAAATTTTTGCAGAAGGTCTTTTGGCCTGCTGACTTATTTTGCATGAATTTTCAGAAGCTTGAAATTTCTGTTCGGTTGTGTCTCCTTGTAGTTTGCAAACATGAACTATTATGTCCGGATTATTCAGTATCTCATGCATCATGCTTCCTCCAGTCCATCAGTGCTTTCATTTTCCAGTGCATTGGCTAGTTTCACATAATGTTTCCCAGTAAAAGGATAACCCATTAAAAATGTTTTTATTGTTTATAGCAGACTCTCTTACCTAATTTCATCAGCCTTGTTAATTCTGCCTACCTTCTTAACCCAATCAGGATGTGGCTATTTTTTTTCTCCTCTTTCCACTTTTCTCCTCTTAACTGTAAATATTTGTAAGGAGAGTGTATTTAGTTGGTTCAGTTTTGCTCTGAAATTTTTGAACTCCAAAAACATTTACATAAAGTTAATCTGTTATAACTCTCCTCTTGATTTCAGATCTTGGCATTTAGAATCATTTTGATGTTTGATGCTCTTGAAAAGAGCAGCATTGCTTTCAAAAAGAACAGTATTATGAAGCAAGGCAATGGCTTCAAAGCTATCATGACAGCATCCGTAATCCAGGGGCAATTTCAGTTTGCTTATATTGGAAGAATTTTAGTACATTGGGAGTTGTAAAAAAACTCTTGCAATTGTGATTAATCATATCTAGAGCTACATGAAGATCTAATAATTTCTGCAGAGATGAGTAAGTAGTATACACAGCTGTGTTTAACCAGCACCATGGGTTAAGTATGTACATGAGAGGGACACTTTGAACCATCATAATAATTGGAGAAAGGTATTGTCATCTTGGCCATACCTGTTCTCAAAATAAAACAAACATACTTGTGAAATTGTCTGGTTTTACTTAGGTGACCAAACCTTAGACTTCTAATTCTAAGCTCGGTATCCTACACTGCCTTAATAATCTACATGGCAAACATGCAACCAGAGCAATTCAGCATATTCTGAGATACATCTCTAGTATAAACCTGATAAATCATCAAAAGGATATGTGTCTTTTAATCCCTTAATTAGAAACAGAGTACAACATTGGTAAAGGCTTAGGCATCTAATGTAGACATGTCACAAATAAATGAAATAAACTTTACCCTTATTGAACAGATTTATGAAAACTGCTTTCTGCATCTAGGTCTCTGATCTACAGTACATTCTCCAAATCTAGATCTTCTAAGGGTCTTCTGAAGATCAGTGAGGGAGTTAATCTTTAGTATCTTAGTCTATGGATGTTTTAAATCACTATCTAACAGAGTATAGGCTTTTAAATTTAGAACCAATGAAATCTTAAATTGTAAAGGCATTAGTTCTTTGTCTGGCATTCCTATTCGTAGTCTGTTTGTCCTTTGTTTTGTTTTTGAGAAAAAGTACTGCCAGGCTTTTCTTGCACCTTTTCTGGGAAGTAAAATTTTTCATCCCAAGAATGTTTTTATGCAATTAAAAGAATTTATTTTCCTAGCTTAGGATAAACATTTGACTTTTTGAATGTTTTTGGCACAGTAATGATTGTATTTGTGTTTGTTACTTTGTTTGCGTCAATCAAGATATACTGCTCCAATTGACTTTGAATGGTTTTGCATATTAGATCATTTTTAACATCTGTCTCATCATCTTAAATTATGAAGCTAAATATAATTTCAAACTTGGAAACTGTAATTTCTATTTTCAAATAAGAAATTGGATCAAAAAGGGTCAATACTGTTCCTCTTCTATGTTTCAATTTCAATAAATTGTTATTTTTTTTTGAGAATAAAGCACATCATTCCAAAAATACCCAAAAAGTTTCACTGAATATCTTGTTTTCCAGTACCCAGGTGTGTGACATCCATTTCTGAGCCAGAGATAATAGGAAAGCTCTGTCCTACGGCCCTGGCTTTGACATTCCAAAAAAAAGGCTGTGTGACAGGAACAGACACCATCTCTTTTCGTGACATAATGTACCCTGTGAGGATGTATTGACTGCTAATGAAGGGCAGAAAGGAAAAATAGGCAAGAGAACAACAGTAAAAGTTTTCACTGAATGCAGAAATGTAATCGCAAAGCAGAAATGTAATCGCAAAGCAGAAATGTGCAGAGATCAAGGATCTCACAATCATATAGACAGGAAGTCTTACTTTCATAACTTCAGGTTATTGCTTCTCCCATAATCAAACAGGTAGATACATAAAAGACACTTAGAGGAGCCATACATAAAGGATAAATCTAAACAAATCTAGCTAGGCTTGATTTCGTGAGCAAAGAGACAGATGTTCTTACGGTCTCTGTTTTCCCGTGATTTTTATGGACAAAAACTACTTGGGCAGTAACTTGGGCACCCATAGCACTGCTAGCCATGGGCTAAACTGTTGTGTCATGGATATCTAGAGTGCATTTTCAAGGCCTGACTCTTGTATCTGACTGTACAACCTTCAGTTATCTAACAGCCCAACCCTTAGAGAGAAATATACTACTCTGTAGGAAGTCTGCAAGAAATTTAGCAAAACATTGTGATAAAGGCCTTATAAATGAATTTAGAGATATGTAGATAAGATAGACTGGATTTAACTTTAGCTGATGAAATAAGAGATTTTCAAGGACTGAAATAATTTTTGTTAAGCAGAATCTGTGATCACCCATAGCGAGAGAAAAAGGATCAAGGCATGACAGGGAAAATATTCTGTGAAGACTCTTACCATAATTGACTCTGGACAGTCAAAGTGAAGGTCATGCCCTGTGTCTTTGCAGTGATGAGTAGGTGACGGAAATCTTGGGAAACCAGGTGCTGACCTGAAAGGTAGCTTGGTGCATTCAGGCTCGGATCTCGTTTCAGGGCGAGTATCATTCAGGGAAGGTCTTCTGAACACAAACATCTTTTGCTAGTATTTCACAGAGGAACAAAGCCTTCTTTAGTTCAGTAACTTGGTAATTTCCTCCCTCTTATCTCCTTGCAAATTTTAGAATACCAAAAACTGTAAAAAGCCTGGAAAAGTCCCAAAATGAAACTCCTTTGCTACTTGTTTCCTGGCTTGTGCAAATTTTGTGATTTGTTAATCATTAGCAAAGGTTAAGTATGGTTTTGTTACCTAGCAACCATGATTGCTTTTAAAAGTTTTGTTTCAAAATGTATCTTGTATTCATCCATGTTTTTGTCTGCTCCTTTTCTCCTCCTGTAATTCAAACTCAAGAAGGTTTGCATGCAGCAAGACATCTGGATCTTGATCTTTGCTCCTACGTGCTTGCAAGAGACATGCAAAATGAGAACTAAAATGTAAACCAGAGCAAGAGAGCCATTTCTATCCATTCTACACAAGGATCTTAGATGGCTTTTAGCTTGCACCGTGATGGCTTTTTAAATTTATTTTCCTTTTCAGTGTCTTGGTTGTGGTGGAGCTTTGTGCTTTATCAGTTTCAACGCAAAAATGGAAGCCTAAATTTAGTTCTGAAAAGTGTGAATAATTTGGGTACTAGTTGAAATATAAGCCCTGCTGTATTTAGATTGTATTCATGTACATTTTAGCTTCAAATGAATATTTAACCCAGTGCAATATGAATAAAAAGCTTGTAAGCCCAAAGGCTTACCTATTTTTCTCCAAGTATGTCAGTTACTGCAATAAAAGATGTTACTTGTTTCTAAAACCCTTGCTCTGCTTCCCTGTTTTCTCATATGAAGTTGACATCCTAGCTTAGCTAGAATCAAGGGGAACTTTCCTATTGGGTTTCCTGGGGTCAAAATTTCACTCTGTAAGTGAGAAAACAAACACAATTGTAAAGAAAAACAAAAATCATAGCCTGAAGTTATGTTATGCTAAAGCAGCCAGCTATCAGGGCCGCAAAGCTCTTGTTTCTCCCCAGGAGCTGTGGAGCAGAGCAGGCATGTGAACTGAAACTGCTGAGGCCTCTGGCTGCTCAGGAGCTCCATTCCTGGGAGCTGGTAGAGCAGAAGTTACCTGGATGTCTCTGGCAGCCAGCATAAAGGTGGATTCTACTCATTAGGGTAAAGAAACCAGCCTGTTTCAACCCTCTGAAGATAGCTGGAAATCTTTGGAACTGTGAGTTTATATTCACAGGATGAGGAAGGTACGAACAGTACAACTAGAAGGATAGGAGGAACTTTTGCCAAACTCTTTCTATTTCCCCCTCTTTGGGAGAAGGCTTCTGTACTTTATCTCCTAGAAGCAAAACCGGAAACTACCTGAGGGTGATGCCATGGGAAGCAATGGTAAAAATCAACAAGTGTTGGTGTGGGCTCTAATAATTCTGACTTCAACATTCCAACCCTCAAAATTGCCTTGAACTCTCCACTCTGACTTAGCTGAGAGCAAAGGCAGTGTGATTGCTCTTCAGAGGGAAAGGTTCTAGGCAAAGCTCAGTGCACAAGCACAGAGAAGCAGCAGCATTAGCCTCCAGAAGAGTGCTGGCCATGGCCCTTTGGGCGTTAGCCAGCAGCAGCATGGATGGTGTGGGAGCCTCTTCGCTTCGCAGAGGTGTGCATACCTCACCTGTGTCCTATTGAAGACCAAATGCTGTCCTCCATCTCTTCTCAAAGCCCAAGGAGCTTTAGACAGGTGTCCAGACTTCTCATTCCTCCATGTATAGGACTTTACCTCCAGGAAAACAGAGAAATGTCTGAGGGAGGTTTTTGCTTAATTCCAGGAGTGTTCTACAGATATGTCCCTAGATGGGAACAAACCTACAGCATAAGTCACTCTGATCTGTCTATCAATGTTTTTATACTGGTGTTAATTGCATGGATATGGGTTATTCAGACTTATCAAACTGCCTTCATCCTTTTAATGTTCTTGTGTTTTTCTTCTTCACAGAAAACAACGACATTTTCTAGATTTGAACGATTGAATGATTAAGTGCATTTTCAAGACTTCCCCAAATTTACTTTCAGAAACAGAAACTGACATTCCCTAAAAAAAAAGAAAATAAGAGGGGAGGAGAAAGAAAACCATCCCTGAGCTGACAGAATGCAGCAGTAGGAGGCAAGCATTCAGCTGGCAGTTACTTACTTCCTGGCATGCAATTTTAATTAAGGAGTCAGCATGTCTGCTACACAAGCCCACAGGAGGCAGTAACTAAAAATGACTGGGAAAACGTCCATGGATAAAAAGGTAGGGGAATTAAATAATGACACTGTATTTTAGAAAGCTAATCGAATGTGTTCATCCCTACTTTTTTCTAGATAAGACCTATTACCAAAGGAAAAGCAAGCACAAATTGCTGTATCACAGTATGCACAATAATACCTATTTTGTAGTGTTTAGTCAGAGATTCACTATTGATCTAAGATAAATCAAAGAAAAAAATCTTTTTTTTCTGTTCAGAATTCATGTTCTGAGATATGAATTCATATTTTTAAACTGGGCCAGAAATCTTTCTTTCCCTAGACCATAGCTGTAGTGATTACCTAGCTAAGTAAGTCAGCAAGTAGATTGCTTTAAATCACTTTGTAAATACTTTTTTCCCCCTGGTACAGTGATTTTTTTCTTTTTCTCACAGAGCCAATCATTAGGACATAGAGGCTGATTCATATCCTGTACTTTCAACAACCATTATTAATCATCTTTCCAAAGGAGTGCTGTGAAATCCTGCATTGAAATTTCATTGTCGGCTCTTACTTTCTCCACTAGTAAATATTCAAATGGAATGCTAAGGAATAATAAAGAGGAAGCTCATGCTTCTGCCTTGTTTTATGTCTGTACAGATCAAGCTGAAAGAGCTGAGATTAAAAATAAATTGTGAAGGAAAAACAAGTCAGTATGGTATGACTTAAAATTAGAATTACATGTTCTAATTACATTAGAATTACATGGAGAAAAGAACTGTTCAGCTAATCTCAGTCTTTTTGTCTTTCTGTCACTTGCAGTTATTAAGAGCAACAGTGAACAGGTTCATAGTTTATGCTTATGGCTAAATAAATTGCTGGGAGAGTATTACAGAATAAAATGAAGTCAGATGACAGAATCAAAAAATATTTCAAATATTTATTTTTAATTTTTATTTATGCCATTTCATGGGCTCCTTATCATAGAATCATAGAATGGTTTTAATTGGAAGGCAAATTAAAGGTCATGTAGTTCCAATCCCCCTGCTGTGGGCAGGGATGCCACCCACTAGATCAGGTTGCCCTGGTCCCCATCCAAACTGGTTTTGAATGCTTCCAGGGATGGGACATGCACAACTGCTCCTGGCAGCGTAGTGCAGTGTCTCATCACGCTCACAGTGAACAATTTCTTCCTTATGTTTGATTTAAATCTACTCCCTTCAGGATAAAACTGTTGCCCCTTCTCCTGTCAATACAGACCTCAGTAAAAAGTTTTTCTCTGTCTTTATCATAAGCTCTCTTTCTGTTCTGAAATGCCACAACTCAAATATATTGGATAGTAGCTCAGCCACTTTCTCTGCCCATTCCCTCACTACTCATGGATGCAACCCATCAGGTCTCATGGACTTGTATGCCTTCAGATTCCTTAGATGGTCTCAGATCTGATCTTCTTATACAGTGGAAGGTTCTTCATTTTCCCAGTCCCTGCTTTTACCTTCTGTGACTTGGGCAGCATGGCTGGAGCATTTGCCAGTGAAGACTGAATCAAAAACATTTAGTACTTCAGCCTTTTCTGTATCCCAGGTAACCCTGCTTCCCATTTCCTTCCTGACAGGACCTGTACTTTCCCTAGCCTTTCCTTTTCACCAATATGCCTATAGAAGCTTTTCTTCTTGCCCTTGTCATCCTTGATCTATTTTAATTCTGTCAGGGCTTTAACTTAATCTAGCTGCTTGGACAGTTTCTCTTTATTCCTCCCAGGCTACCTGACCTTGCTTCAACCCTCTGTAGGTGTCCTTTTAGTGTTTGAGTTCGACCAGGAGATCTTTGTTTGTCTATGTAGGCCTGCTGGCATTTTTACCCAACTTCCTCTTTGCTGGGATGCATCATTCCTGAATTTGGAGGAGGTGATCCTTGAATCTTGTGATTCAAGTATTCTTGGACCCTTTATCCCTTCAGGGTTTTATCCCATGGTACTCTACCAAGGAGATCCCTTAAGACGCAAAGTCTGCTCTCCTAATGTCCATGGTAGGGAGCTTGCTGTGCACACTCCCTGCTCTCCTAAGTATCTTAGGATGGACCTCTGCTATTTTGGTCGCTGCAGCCCAGGCTGCCCACGATCTTCACATTCCCCACCAGCCCCTTTCTCCGTGTTGCTGAGAACAAGTTCCAGCACAGCACCTCTCCTTGTAGGCTCCTCTATCACTTGGAAAAGGATTGGTTATGTCCTACTGTGTTGTACCTTCAAGAAATATCCTAGAAGACCTCCATGGGGACCAGGGCTTGTGAATGTGGGGCCACTCCTACCTGTCCATAGAGGACCTCATCCACTCAGCCTTCCTGGTCGGGCAGCCTGTAGCCTGTAGCAGACTCCCCTAAAATATCACCTGTCCTTGCTCTCTCTTTAATAGTCACTCACAAACTCAATCATCTCTTCTACTCCCATGTGGAGCTCAAGGCCCTCCAGCTGCTCACTACCCCTGCCTGTCCTTCCTAAACAGCTGTATTCCAGCACTACAGTCATAGGAGCCATCCCACCATGTCTTCATGGTGCCAGTAATGTTATAACCTCCTATGGGTTAGAAAGTTGTTTCTCAGGGAATGTAACTTGAGATGAAACACTGAACTATCAGTAATGACTTTTAGATTCCTTCCGTTGGACTGCCTTTGTGAATCAGGATTGATGGGATAGTGTTCAGAGCAAGCTGGGACCTTGGTGTGAATTGTATGAGGCCATACACATCTCTGTCTGTTCTGTTTCTCCACAGCCCTGGAGACCATATCTAAAAGATTCTAACATCATTAATTAGGATTCTGATGTCTTTCTCATATGAACAAAATTAATGAGAAAGTTGTTTTGGTTTTATTCCTTTTCTTTTTTTGTCTTAACCTAACCTACGGAGATAAGTTTTCATTTTCTTTTGCTGAGCAGAGGAGAAAATAGCCTTTATTTTTTTCTCGTAACCCAAGATATCCAGATACTGATAGAATAGCCTGAAGATTTCTGTAGTTTAAACCAACTGACAAGGATCATTTCAGGAGTCACAGACTTCCTGAAAATTGCCATAGTTTACTGACTGTCAGTTGCTTCTTCTACATGTCTTAAGGTACAAAATGTCCTAAAGGAGTTGCCAACAGGGATTAATAAAGACCCATTAATAAGCTCTGTATCACTCTATCACTACGGCATTCCTAGGAGAGTATTTAGAGCAAAAAAAATGGAGAAGACAATAACCAGTAGGTCTAGAGCTACTAGTTTTGCTCCCAGACCACAGCTTTATCTGACAGGATTAAGGGGTCAGGGTCTGCACTGCACAGCCATCCTCTGCACCTGCCAGCAGCTGTAGGGAACCCTGACATTTGCCACGAGGCTTAACCAGCTGATGTTTCATGGATGTTTTTGATAAATAGCTTGAGGCAATAGCTGGAAGTAGGCTAAACTTTTGGCTATTTTACTGTTGAACATCTTGTCTGAGGCATCCTCTAGTGGGTCTCTCTCCCTTGCCTCTAGAAGGAGTCATTTCGAAGGGCAGAGCCTGAGCTTTGTAGGATAGCTACTAAGTCAAATGAATCTTCTAGGGACATCTCTCTCTCTCTCTCTCTCTCACAACTAGGAAGGAGCTCCAGGAAAGAGGATTAATTGAAAGACCTCTGCTATAGATGGCTAAAATGAAGGACAAAGAATTTCGTGCTGAGAAAAGGATCTCTCTATTTCAATACAGCATTTTAAATGTCTCAGCTCCTACTTAAGCCTGTATTTTAACTTGGTAAACCTCAGATTTTAATTTCCTTTGATCAGCAACTCTGGATTTAAAGGTGAATTATTTACTTTGTACATGTCAATAAGGGGCCAATGCCCAAATGATGCTATAAAACTGCTTTAAATAAACTCAGTTAAAACCAGTAACATGCCTATAATCTCTCTATCATTTCTCTATCATTTTATATGAAGACATGAAAAAGTTATTTAGATGAAATAAAGCTGCCTTCAGGCAGTTTTAATTTTCAACAGAACTGATTTGACTGATCACTAGCTGCACAGCAGGGATAATAGCTTTATGCGGATGAGCTGTTCCTGATTAATTTATTTGTGATAAAAAGCTCAGGTGGACCTCCGTAGCATCAGAGCGTGGTTACACTGCAATGGTCTAAACATGCACTCACATATCTGTTCGTTTATTATGTGTCATTGGTAGCAGCTCATGGAGAATGTTTCCTCCTGCCCATGCAAAAGCTGAGTGATCTCTTCAAGGCCACGTCAGGAGTCTCGGGAAGCCTGGGAGCAGGAAGGCTGTCCTGCTGAATGCACCACTGCTGATGGACATCAGCAGGACTCGGAGATGACTTCCCAATTGTCTGTGTACATTATTTTTTTCTTTAAGGCATATAACAAGTATTAATGAAATTGTAAGGAAAATACTCCTTGGCAAACATGAAATTTTTTCAACTTTTCTAATGGAAAAGCAATCTTGACTATTAAATTCATAAAATTTGAATAAAATGTGCAAAAACTATTTGTTTCTATTCCAATTCTGGTATCGTCCTTACCTCGAGTCTGACTCTGCCAGAACATCCTTTTCAAGGATATTCCATGATATTACACAAACTCCCCTGTTTATTTAAAATTTATCTCTCAAGCTTCCTACCATGAAATGTATTGTTCTGGAGGTTATGTAGCAGAAACTCATATGTGCCTCTGGATCTGGGTCATTAAATATTTAAATATCAGTTCAGGCTAATTTCGGTTTAGTGTATTGTTTGCATGAAGCGTGTAAGCAGCTCAGAGGTTGGCCAAGCCAAAAAAAAAGATGTAAAGACACACAAGGGATAGAGAGTCAAAGAAAAGGGAAAACAGGAGAATAACTGCCTCTGGCATAACTTTACTGTTTTTAGATAAGTTTTGAAAAAGTATTGCCTCCTTTTTCTGCTAATTTCTGTAACTGCACTCTCCGTGACCATGACGGAAAACAGAAAACAACCCAAAAAACCCCTGAGTTGGATGGTCTTGGAGCTTAAAAATATCGTCACTACTGCTGAAAGAAAATATCTCTTTTTACGGATATTTAGTCTTGTTATTTTTAAAACACTGATCCTGTCAGGCAGCTGGATCCCCGAAAGGATAGGTGGAATTTAAATAAACAAATATAATGGTGTGCAGAGGAAATCTATTCATAACAGAGAGAAAGAAAAACACTTGGGTAGGTTCCCAAACATGATGAACGAATTAAGATACTCTTGGGTATACCCAATTGATGTTATCTTTAAATTTTATCTATACAAATGCAGTATTAAAAGCTCGATGGACCTTATCTTGCCTGGTATCGTTGGCCACTATCCAGCAATGCACTTACACAACGGTAGTTTTAAGGACATGGTGTCCTGGTTTCAAGCCAGAATACTCAGCAGCATAATGGAACAAGATAGCAATAAGCAGTTTGACAAGCCTTGCAACAAACACTATCCTGCTGCATCTCAAAGACACCTGTACGTAGCTGATTCAAACATAGTATTTTACCAGTATGTATTGAAGATACACATAGATTATACTTTTTTCCCCATTTTTTTTCGGTGCTAAACAGATAGCAAAATTGTTGTGCTCTCTGCAGTCTAACATTTGGATAAATAATAATTCACTTCTGAATATGTATTTGATAAAGAGAACAGAACAAATGGGAGTTCTAATGTGCATTTCTGTTATGGCAATTTTTCACCGCCATAATTTTACAGAATAGGATTCCTGGAGTTGCTGTCTGTGAACAGATCTTTAGTTCTTCCATCTTGTTAGGAACACATTATTAGATTTTCACATCTGTCATTTTCTTACCATAAATGCCAGCAGATACATTTTTTCCTCACACTTTATGAAGTGAAAGGACACTTTTCTCATCCAGCTTCAATTCAAACGACTAGGATAACAACAAGAATGCACCCTACCACAACATTTTAATTCATTCCCAGCAAAACTCACATTTTAGAGCATCTTTCCTTGGGTGAGCAGAGAACAATGAAAGAGCCATGATCTTTCCAACCAGCATCCAGCCCATGGATGGTAAGAGTTGTTAATGTTAAATGTATTAAAGGGAAAATTCACATGCCTAGAGTCTTTAAGGGCAGATAAGATATATTGTTGGATCTGAAGTCGCCACTAGGCTTTAAGTCACATTAATTGTACTTCTATTTAGTGACCAAGAGCACAATCCTAAATTCCTAGGGAGCGGTAATTCCTCCTATGGTAAAAAGACAATGATTTGTAACAAAATGGGACTACTAAATTAAACTATATTCTGTGAATAAACTGTACTTATTCACAGACGTCTGTCTTACTTTGCTGCATGTGAGACCCTTTTAAAAGTTTTACAATGGCCAGGTTCTCTCAGTGCTATGTCTTCAAGGGATGTTTCAAGAAGAGAGTGTCTTAAATAAGTCATAACTCTTTCTTTTGATCTCTGCATGCTAGCACTCCTGTCTGTGTGGGGGACTTGCCCTGATGCCAGCTGGCAAAGGAGAAGCAATGTTGACCAAACAGTTGTTAGGTCTATTGGAAACTTGGGATTTATTCCCTATGTGGCATTTCTGTACAACAGAACATTCCTATTCTTTTGTGGACATCTGTACAAGTTCAGCCAAAACCTAATCCAGTCCCCTGAGTGCTCTCTACACAATTGCCACCTCTTTGTGCCTGTGCTTGAACACTTCTTTGTGGATGAAAGGAGAATGACAAAACAGAGGAGAAGATTGGTTTTGTAAAAAGTAGCTGTAAACTGAATGAGCTAGGAAAGACAGCCACCCATTAGGAAAGCTTACAAAGTTCCTTGGTTTAGATGCTGGAAAGAATTTGATGTTTTCTTTAACTGTTTGAGGTTTTCTTTAATTTCTTTAGCTTTAAATGGTGCATTCTAGAGATCATGTTTACTTTTACTGGGCTCTACTGTCTCAGGAAGAGGCTCTCTCACCTACAGCTATTTCTCTGTCTTGGAAACAATTAACCTTATTTGGCTTTGCTACTGATGCACTGGGAAATATGTGGTATTATGACATCATCTTCAACTTGAGTATGCATAGTTTTAACAAAAGAATATGGTGAAAATTTCAGCACACCATTCATTTTCTCTGGTTTTTCACCTTGTTCCAATGAAAAGATTAACTCTATCTTGGATAATATTGAGCAACTTCTTTTGAACGTCAGCATTCTCCTAGAAGAATGTGAGGGTGTTTTTATTCCATAGTCTTCGATAGTACTGGTTAAAAAAGCACACAAAGGTTGAGCTATTGGTTAGAATGAGGCAGCAGCAAAACAGTGAAGACAAGCCCACGGCCCCTATCTCATGGTCCTCTCTGAGACACTACACTCAAATTCTAAACACAAACTCTTTCCTAGTGAGAGTTCAGTGGTGATTATTATGTTGCTACAAGAATATCAGTTATTATTTTTTCACACATCTGTGGAAAGCCTCTGATGCAAATATATTTATAGCTGAATATGCAATGTTGCATATTTAGCTTCACGTAAACTGTAATTAGCTGAGGCAATGGCAATTAAAACTGAAACTACAGAAGGTCTGTTTATGATTATTTAGTATTATCTTTCTTGTGTTTTTCTAACTGCTACCTGTAATCTAATTAGTGGCATAGGCCATTAATAAATTCAAGGTCAAATTATATCATCTTTCTTAAAAATAATAAGGAAATCTGTTAGAGAAATTGGAAATATAAACAAGGCAAAGCTCAAGAACCCTCATAGATTTACTGACCTTTATTCTTGAGATAGGTTAGTATTCATTATGGTGCTATGAATGTTTCCTTAAATAATTTAGATGCCATTGTTTGCTTCTTGGAGACACTTCAGCAAGGTTCTGTGAATCAGCAAAGCCTGGATACACACAGACACTTCTCAGAAATAAAAGAGACAAAACTGCTACTCATTACATCCTACGTAGATGCCTTTAATTTTCTGCTCAGATGTTTAAAGATCTTCCAACGTGCTCCTGAATATTTAGTTCAATAATGTTGTACATCCTGAAGCAGAAAAACATGAAGTTACAAAAAGCCTATTTATGTGTCTCTTCACACTGAGAAGGTTTCTTCTATTCCCATTTTAGCAAGATTCCTTTATCACGGGTGGCCCAGCAAGAAAGAAATCAGATAAAGAAAAGCCATAGCCTATACCATGTGGCTGCTATATTTGAAGTAAAAACAAAAGCATAGAACTTAATGCAAGTTATTAAACATTAAGTAATCCAGAAAATAATTTCTTTTTTCTCAGCTGACTTGAATGTGAGCACCTTCTGCCTGCCTTAAAAAATTAGGGACAAATCACATCCATTCCACTTTTGTGCACATTTGTGGAACAGACTCAGAAAGGGCACAACATCTGAGCTCCCATGACTTTTGCAGCTACAGGGTGCCAAAGTTTAGTTATCTGATAATGCACACACTTCTGCTGCCTGACACACACAAAGACACCAAGCTGAGCAGAAGCCATGAACTAGGACTTCTTGCTGGTAGCTGGTAGCTACTTTTTGGTTCCAGAATCCTCCACAGCCAGCATTCAAAATGCATTTCAAGTAGCCAAGAACATAAAAGATACAACAGAATATGGTTTAACAAATGAATTTGAAGGAATATAAAGTCTAGGCCATAGCTTATGGGGTAAGAGGTGTAATTCATTATGCCACCAAGAAGACAAAATCTTCTGACCTTTTACTTCTGTTTCAATTTTCATACAAAAGGTCAGTTGTAACCAAACACTCAATAAATGGAAATTATTAAGGGTATGGGAAGCAATCCAGAATAGGAAAAGAAGAGGTGAAGGATATTTGGATAGGTACCATGCAGTCAGACCAGGGATAATTGACTTAATTTTCCCTCTTGAATACTTCAGGAATTTACATGAATGATTTCTAAATAATCATCACTTCTTTTTTGAGAAGATGGCACATGGCAAGGCCTGACATGAGTAAAGAAGGAGCAAAGAAACGTGTCAAACTCACTTGGATACACAAAATGCTATTTTAGCAATTAAATAACCAATTTTAAATATTTAGAGGATAACAACTTGGTAAGAAACAGCCAACACTAGTTTGTCAAAAGCCAGTCATGCCAGGAAAAGCAATGCCTTCTCTGACTATGCAGCAAGATTGGTCTAGTAGATGAAGAAGCAATAAAAGTAATGTATCTTAGGTTTAGTAAGGCTTTTGTTTCACTGCGTTCTCCTAAGTAATTTATAGTGATATGATCTACAAGAAAACTACTTGTGTTTTGGTATAACACATATATAGCGTGTTCAAAATCTGTGCTTAAAAAACAAGGGTCATTTGCCAAAAACGGTGCAGGCATATATCTAGTAGGCATATATCTACTAGGTTACCTTGGAGAAGGCTCTGGGTTCCTCTAGCATTAGTTTAACCTGTGATTTCGACAACATGGAAGGGAATGATACAATAAAATCTAGAGTCTCCAAAGACGGATTTAGAATCCAAAACTATGTTGCTAAACTGGGTGAATATTCTGAAATGTGATCAAAGCCCCATCCAGCCTGGTCTTGAACATTTCCAGAGATAGGACATGCACAACTTCTCTGGGCAACCTGTTCCAGTGCCTCACCAACCTTTACATAAAGACTTTCTTCCTTATAGCCAATCTGAATCTCCCCTCCTTTAGTTAAAAGCATTGCCCTTTGTCAGCAAGCTTGCTCTAAATCCATTCATCCCGAGTCTGTATTGATATTGGGATTTGCTCCAATCCAGGTGCAGCTCATTGCTCTGGGCCTTGTTGAGCTTGGTGAGGATAAAGATTTCATGAAGGCTCCTCATGAAGGATTCCAATGAAGTTAACTTCATGAAGTTAAGGACTTTTTACCTGGGCAGCAGTAGGACTGAAAAAGTCCAAGGTTTGTAGTGGTTCATAAGCAGAGAAAGACGCTTCTCCAAAACCAGCTAAAAAATTACACAACCTTCATTTTGCCATGCAGAAAAGGAGTGGGGTTTACCGAACTCAGAGCTGATGGGGCTTTGTCTAGATTTATCAGGAATACCTGCCTATATATGATTGAACCTACAGCAGTCCCCACCTCTGTGGGCACCTGGGTTCAGAAGGGATGTGAATATACTGCAAACTGTCCAGAAAAGCACAAACAAACAAATAAAAGTTTAAAAAATAATCATTATAAAATACTCAGGTGATTTAGAAATGGAAAACTGTGTAATGATGAACCCACTAGCCAGACATCCCAGTGTAAGCTTTCCTCTGTTAGTTAAATATTTACACTTTGTTAAAACATACATTACTTTTTCCATACCTAATTTTGTCAATTTTTCTGGGCATCTGGGAACTCAGCAACTGATACTGAACCTCTCGGAGGAAATACTGCTGCTATATACAGATAATTATGTGAGCAGTACAACTTATCAGACTCATGTACTGCGTAAAGTGTAAGTTGTCTCTGTGCTTATCTATCCATGACTGGCCACCGGCATCACACCCAGGAACTTGTGGAAATGTCTAAGTTGTTTCAGTCTAGAGAGCTGAAGTCTGAGTAAGTGACAGAACAGCAGCTCAAAGTGTTAAAAACAGACACAAACCTTTACAGGAAGCATTGATCAGTTGGTCACCATGTCCTCTGGTTCCAGCTGAGACATGGCTAATTTATGTGAGAAAAATTTAGATTATATGCCATGGATTGGAATCTGTATTATACAACTTTCTCTGCTACCATAGTCTACTTTCTTGAAGCTGATGCCAACTGAACTTGGCATTCATCTGAATGGAGTTCTCTTTTCCCGCTAGCTTTTCTTTTTTTCTAACTGGAGTACACCTGCGAATGCTAATATGTCAACCAAATTAAAAATGGTTAATTATTTTGCTGTGCTTTTTGCATTTACAAGTATTGTTAATACAAGCTCCTTACTGTCTTGGCTACAATCAAAATTACAAAGACTATTTATTGTAGTAATACGTACCTACAAAACCATTTTGCTCTTGCTATGCTTTGAGGTATTAGCAGCCACAGGAAAATATGAAAAATTGCCGAAACCACTTCCACATTCCAATTGATATTTAGTTACTTTCACAATTAAGATAGAAGCCAATATAATGCTGGCAATTTATTGCTTTGTCCTGCTGAGAGTCATCATTTTATCCTAGGGGAGCACATATCTTGGGAAGCAGTTCTATTTAATTTGCAACCATAATCAAGTGATTTGATTTTACTTATGTATGAATTTTATTTACAAATGGATTTCAGCAGGATGTGGCTAACAGCCTTGGGTAATCACACTGCAAGGGCTTGCAGCTGTTCTTAAGAGTAAAATGAGTGGGATTTTCTATACCTCTGATCCACTGCTAAATAGCTCAAACCTTCCATTAATGTTATCTGTCACCAGTCTCTGGAAAGGTTTTCTGCTTTCATTTTATTTGCTAGGCTTAAAGAACACTCACAATTTTGCTAGGGCCCTTCACAATACAGTAGCTAGCAGTAATTAGTATTATTGCTTTCTTTTAGTATTTTTTGTTTTTCTGTGATCACTATTTACTTTTCAGGAAAAGAGCTCAGTGGCTTCAAATCAGAGATAGCTTTGCATTTCCCAGATGTGGACAGGGAAGAAGACCCAAGGTGTGCTGAGGGGATACGCACTCTCAATGCATTGAGGTTGTTGCAGAAGCTGAACCAAGCTGAGGATGCCTCTTTGGACTGTGAACTTCTTGTACGGGTATCTACTATCAGAAGACAACCTTGAGAGCAGTCCCAGGAGCTGTGCTCCCAGGTGACAGTGCAAGGTAAAATCCATGGGAGGAGTTGGATTAGGGTCCAACTAACATTTAGCTGCCTTTGGTTGTGGCACAGTTTGAGGGAGCATTATAGACACGAGACCTGTTTGGCTGGACCAAGTTCAGCTGTCTACTACCGTAGTTTTATGCCTTTGAAGGGGAATCAGAGCAGATGGAGGTTTCCATCTTGGATTAGCTAGGAGGAGACTTAGATTTCCTGTGATGTAGTCCAATCACAGCTGTGTAGCAGAAGCAATAAAGTCCTGAGCTCCTGGCAGCTTCATATAATAACCTTCATTGACCTTCTCAACATCATACATAACACGATCTATTTTCTCCTTGTGGTCTGTAAAATCATACTGTAAGTGCAATACAACTTGAGAGTAAGGGGCTAAGTCACTGCAAGAGTGCATTAGAAGTTCAGCTTTAGTTATAAGGCTTTAGTCAAATTCCACTATTACATGAGGAGGACTCCCCACAAAAGAATTTCAAGAGTGGTGTCCAAAAACGTCACCCATGAGATACTGCCTAAGCCATGTATTCAATAATTTCTACACTGAAAATATGCAGTGTAACTAGGAAAGGGTTAAAGGCTTATTGAAATAGAAGAATTGTTCTTAATAGGTGCAAAACTCCATCTGCTTTCACAGTGAGAACAAGGAAAATTATAGTACTATCTATGCCATCCATTTCCTTCTCCTCTGATGCATTATAATAGCATCTAAAGAAAGAACTAGCCACCACATGGTTTTCTATATTATGCAAACTGAACTTTTCAAATCCATGAAGAATGTCAGGAGAAGTTGTCAGTCTTGTACACGGATCATTACCAGTTTTGAAAGGTGAGACTCAGAACTGAAGATTGCAGGCTAGCTTCTTTCTCTCTCTCTCTCTCTCCCTCTCTCTCTCTTTCTCTCTCTTCCTTCCTCTCCTACTTCCCTGCTCCCTTGCTCTTCTCATTTATTTTCTTTCCTTCTTTTCTTCCTTTTATTTCTTTGCAACAAGAGGCAGAGCTTTTCAAGATAACATAAGGGGACAATTGTTCAGAGAAATAATCTAGGAGAGCAGAAAATGCTTTTCCCATTTGAAAACGCTTTTCCCATTTGTTATGCATTCAATCGAGTGCTATAAAGAACAAGAGACTTTAACATTGTTTATTTCTGCTGAGCCAAGAAGTAAAAGCTATCAAATGCTTGTGGCTTAGTTATTCCAGACTTAGCCTTGGATGCTAATGTTCTGTAGCTTTAGTACATACGGTTGCTTTGCTATCTACACTCATAATAAGCACAGGACATCATATAGCATGAATTAGAATGTTCAGCATGAAGAACATTTTACCTCAATGATGCTCTGTGGACCGTAAAGGTCAAACCTCTCAGCCTGCTGAATTATATTGGTTTAAATCCCACCTATAATAAAAAGATTAGTTTTTAAAGAAAACACCTGGCCTGAAAAAAACAGCTGTCTGTATTTTAGCATAGGCTTTGATGGTTTATTTTTCATGGTTACCTACCTAAAGAGCTATAATCAAAGAAAAATCTGCAAATCTGCCTGTCTGCGTGGTCCTGGAAAAATTAAATTACTCTCTCAGATTTTTCAAATTGATTCCTAATTTAGGTGTCTATGAATGTCACTGTGCCTGTATCTCTCTGTGGGGTATGAGACCATAATCCAGCTACAGCAAAACATTCTTATCCTCAGCTTCCCATGGTGTGAGTCTCTCCCTGTGCCTTGGAGGAGGTACCAGTGTGAGACAGCACAGGTGTGACTGTAGTCCCAGCTGCCAGACTCAGAGCTTCCCCTCACAGCTCATGGCCAAGACTATTCGCTTAAAGCTTTCTTTCTGGGGCTCAGGAATTTGTTGGCTCTAAGGTCTGTCAGAAGAAGGTTTATCCTGGTAACACTGGTTTCTCTTGAGATGTAAAAGCTGTGGGCTCAAATTAGTCAGCATTTGAGGAAAGATCACAAAAGAAGTTTTCATGCTTCCTGTGTTGTTAGAGGATGTTGGAAGATGAAAACGGAAATCTCTAGGGGAGATTTAAGATGCACAAAAATGCCCTGCAGCATTCTTGGATTGATGCCTGAGAACAAGAGTTTCAGGCCCATGCTTTTCACTAGAATTCTATTTTGGATGGTTTGGGTGTATTAGCTAGTTCTTTAGACTTCTTGTGGTACCTTTCATCCTACACCTTGTACAGAAATTTTGCAAACTTAGGTCAGCAATCTGAAATTTGCACTCAAGTTTCCACATTTGCCACAGCTGAAGATGGCAGACTCTGAGGCTCTCCACTGAAAGATGACCAAATGAAATGCTTGGAAGTAACTCTTCCAGCTATCTTTGCGGGTCTGCTCCAGCATCCTGACCTAAAATGATTATTCCTGAATCAGAAACCAGCTACAAAAGAGCTATTTTGCGTTGGTTTATGCATTGCTTTCTGATTTTCTGATTTCTGATTAATCATGGAACAGTTTGAGACTGTGATATATTTCTTCTGCATTTGTAGAGGAACATGGCAAAGAGCAGATTTTTTACTGTAACTGCTTTTCAAAGCTAAAAGATCTTTCTCCTTTTAAAATTATTTTAAAAGTGGACTTTTACAATATCCAGAAAATTTAAATTATTCTTAGCAGGTACTTTTCTTTTTCATGTATATCAGGTGTTGAGATATAACAATAAAAACAGTTTAAGAAATCTCAGGCACTTTTATTGACAAATATCTTTTCTTTGCAGATCACAATTTTAGCTCTTGTCAGTTTATCACAAATACATGTTGGACTGTACAGCATTCAGAAAATATTTATTTTTAAAATAGTAGATTTGTATTGTAAAGGAAAGTTGTGCAGAAATTGAACATGGTGCAGGTAAAACAACATACATCAGCTTCCAGAAACAACAGGCAAAAGTGTTAAGGAATAACACTGACAAGAGTTCAGTTCAAGTGATTGTTAAAACCATAAATCATCAAACAAACTTTGCAGAGACAAAGAACTAAGCAGATAACTGAAGTTATAATTTCTGACTAATAGCTGCAAAGTGATCTGGTATCTATGCCGGCCTGACCATTGGGGGATATCCTCAGGTGCTCTGGGGCAGCAGGGTGTCACCATCAGAACTAGTGGCATGCCAAGGGCAGAGCAGGAAAGGTGGCAGGGCTAGACTGATGGATATCTAAGGGGTCACTAGAAGCTTTCCAGTCCTGCCAGGAAATGCACATACCATGTAAGAGTACTTTTGTTGTTGTTATTCACATGCAAGGTAGTTTGAGATCAATACCTAATTAAAGAGTTGTAAGATCCAGGATTTTTTTTTGCTACACTCTTCCTGAGCTGCTGTGCTGCACTGCTCCTCAGTGAGCCCTTGAGCTATAGGCTGGTTGATTTTAAACAAGCTAGACCCTGGCAGTAAACAAACACAGTAATTTCATTTTAAAAGTACATAAGGGGATTTACGGTGCAAGACTGAGCTGACTATCTGATTGTAAAACAGAAAAGTCAAGAAGACTTCTCCAGGGTACGAATGGTTTGTGGTTTCTGGTAATCTAAATGCACATCTTCCAAAACAAAGTGAAAATGCATTAAATATAGCATGGCCATAGAAAAGGAGAGCAAAGACCTGGCACATATCCCCAGTGAAGTACAGGGCAAAAGCTCCTTTTAATTTATCAGGAATGGGACCACAAATAAATAGTAAGTCGTAAATATTACTTATGTACTATTACAGTAAACCAATTAGATTCATCTGATTCAAAGAAAAAAACCCCACCTTTTATATGGAAATTATGAACAAAGCAATTTACAAATAGTTAATGTCATCATGTATTAATCAACTCCTGAAATAATTCTAGGTGCATTTCCACCATTTGTCCTAATACAAATTCTGGTCAAAGCAAGGAACATGATGGCAACATATGAAGAGTGTGTTTCTGCTGGTGATGTGCCTGCAGTCAGAGCTAAATCCACTCGTTGGGTACCCAGATCGCCACACTCTGAAATTCTTTTCCCTCCATTTCAAAGCTCTCAGGTGGGGAATATAATATCTATATTAATCCCTGCACTGCAGAGTTGTTAATTTTTACTTAAAACATTCCTAAAAGCTCTAAAATAAGTTAGTAATAACTTATTAATAAGTTATTTTTTATTAATAATAACAAATAATCTCAAACACCGCATCTGACCCGTTCCCTAAACTTCCGGCAAAACAAGTTAAAAATCCTGGTGAGGCCGTACTTTCTCATTACTACCAATTTGATTATTCACAACCGGCTTACTTTGTGAATATGGTCTCCAAAAACATCATGCTTAATCATTTACTTTTGTCACTAATTTGGTACATTATGACACAATTAAGATGCTGGTCACTGAAAGTGAGTATATATATAATTCTGTGTTTCATTTCAACACATTATAAAAACGCAAGGTCCAAGAGATGATCGACTCTACTTAACAAATCTCTCCCTTATCTCTTGGTGCATTGTCCACTGCATATGCCAATTTTAATGAAAACACTTTTTAAAAATGGATCCTTCATTAAACAATTTGATTCCTTTTCTTGTTTACTAAGATACTTAACCATAATTTCTGCCCTGAAAAAATAGTTTAGGGAAATTCTGTGGTCTGTGAGGGTTCAGACCTTAGTTGTCGTATTATCTATGATTCTATGAATAAGCCAGAAAGTAAAGAAAATGAACAGCTGAAAATCAACTGGCACAAACAGCTTCAGCTTTACTGAAAACTGTATCACTTGTTATGGTTGACAGCTTCTGAAGTGTTCTCTTAAATGGTGCAAAATCGTTGTTTTCTTCCATGAAGATATGCAACTTGAAGACTGAATACTGGTGTCAAAGCCTGATTTAATGGACAAGTGCATCCACGGACCCCTGCAGACCTCATTGTCATTTTCAAGGCCGACGTTACAACAGCCAATTCTGTATTGTGAACATTAATAAAACTCGGGGGCAGCTCAGAAGCAGTTAACAGATTTCCTTTGGCTGAGCAACAGTTGCCACATGATTACAAGGCTTTGCAGAGCAGACCTGTGGAGACGGAAAATACCACATCCAGTGGGAGTGGTGAACATAAGGCCACAGAGAGGACTGTCTTCCCTTTTTCATGGTTCATGAAAAAGTAAAAAAAACAGCTTTACAAGCAGAGAAGAATCTATCCCCAAAAAAAAAAGGAGAATGGCAAAAGGGAGTCTGCTAACCTAAAATTAATATGTTTGCTGATTTGTTTAAAGATAAAATAATTCGCCACAAGGACAGCAAAGCACTGGAGAACATTAGTCAGGGAAATTGAGCATGTTGGGTTTCATGTTGGAGAGTTTCAAGATGACTGGACAAATCCCTGAGCAGCCTGGTCTTAATAGAGTAATAACCTTGCTTTGAGCAAGATTGGATGCTTCTGAGATCCCTTCCACTTGAAATATTGTGATTCACTGTTTCCACTGCTCTTGAATCATTGGGAATTTATTGACTTGGAATTGGATTGGACAGTAATACCTTAAAGGAAGAGTACTCTTTGCTGGTTTTCCTCTCTATGCCTGTAGGACCAAAGGCCTGAGCAAGCCATGAGCTCCTGCGCTGCACAGGCTTCTGGGAAAATACCATATGATATAATCCAAGATTTGTATCTTGGATTAGTTACATGTATAAGCATTTCCCTCTGGTACCTGACTTCATTTAGCCAAGTGTTGTGTATCTGTAATGATAATCATTACTGCAGGGGATCAGTTAACATTATTTGTACAGTGGCAGCTCCTGATTGCCTCAGTGATGGTCATAGACCTATTTTGCCACTGTACAAAAAATTGTGATAGCAGCCTCAATATGGCTTAAAAGCATGGTGTCATGCACCAATACTTACACCAATGCTTACACAGAACCATTCATTAAGAAAAAGTGCTTCTTTAATAATTCACTGCAGCTGAACCTGCAACTAACAGCTACGGAAAACAAACCACATATGCAACAGTGCTATACACTGCATTCTGGCATTACAGAAGTTATGACTGACATCTCTGAATACACACTACCAAAAATAAATGTAAACCATTAATCAAAACACAAAAGCATTTTGTTGTTGTTGTTGTTGCTGTTGCTGCTGTTGTTGTCAAGAAAAATGGACACTATCTTTAAAAGACAGATTGATGTTTATCATACGGATGTCCCAAGGCATGATCCAATCTAAATACATGAAAATTTCATTTAGACTACTAATTACATGATCTTTAAAAATTAACACAGATCTTCACAACAGGTAAGGCTATAGGCTTTATGGTGAAAAACGTGTAACAACCAAATAGAACACCATTGTTTGAAGATATCTTTGAACTCCAAATTACGTTCTGACCACATTGCGCGGTTTTGTGTTGAGACCATTATGATATTAACACAGTCTAGTAACCTTGAGCTGTCACCTGTCCTGCAGAGATCATGAGCTTTCTGGTGAAGACGCATTTGATTGACAGATTGACTGTTAAATCTTCAGCACTGTCTTATGGTTTCATTCCTCAAGAGGATATATGTCTACTTTTGGAAGAGAGGTATGATGATAATTTAGTCTCCATTTGTACAGATCAACTCAGATCTATCAACATATGTCTATCCAGAGAAATATATTAATTTTTTTTACGAGAGCGACAACATATTTTAGTGAGGCCCTGGGAGGACACAGACTAAACGTGTGCTCAAGTATGTATTCTCCCTCCAGGTTACAAGGTGCTTAATAGATAAAGTGCTGTGTAAGTGGTCATGACGCTCTTCTCCATTTTTTCTTGTGCATTTTTGACAGGTCTGTAAACAATGGATTCAAGACAGTCCCCTGCCTGATGTCTTGTTTGTTATCAACACTGTTTAAAACAGTTTGAATCTAGAAAACAGAAAACCAGTATGCTCTCTGACAACCCCCAAATAAGTAATAACAAGGATTTGTATTTGAAATAATAAAATCTAAATTTCATTATTCTGCTACTCTGAGAATGGGGGCAAGATGCCAGTGATAATGGATATGCAAATTTATTTTTTTCCTTCATAACATGAAGATATAAAAATTCAGACTAGCTGAACTAGATTAGAAACCTGATCTAACTATGATCTTTAGAAAGTCTAGCACTCTTCCTGATTAGACTCTCAGACTGGATCATCAGTCTCTGGGGCTGTGAAATACAGCATTTATAGTAATGTAGATCCTTATCATTGTGGTGACTGAAAGCATTTTAAGTGACTCACCACATGAGGAAAAAAAAAAGAAACCTTTTTTTCTTTTTTTTTTTACAGCCCAGTGCCATTTGTAGATGGAAAGTTGGGTGCCCAACTTGGGTAAGTATACAGATCGAATATAGGCACTATCCATGTCAGAACTGCAAGCATAACTACAGCAACTCCAATGATGTTAATGCCCAGGCCAGCTTTCACCTAAAGAAAAGGAAAAAGAAAGCAGAAACATGCATCAAGACATGGAAGAAAATTTTCAAAATGCCAAAAATCCCCTTTAGGACGTTTGCTTAAAACTCACCATGTCCATAATATTTAAATGACCATATGAAAATACAATGGCATTGGGTGGGTTTGCTACAGGAAGCAGGAATGCAAAGGAAGTACACAAGGTAGCAGGTATCAAAATGAAAAGTGGGTTCACATGAATGGCTTCAGCCTATCAAAAATGAAAGAGAATACAGCTGTCAAGGGATGCATTTGCCAAATTAAATACAGAAATACAAACTTCTTGTATCAACAGAAGTGAAACGTAAATAGAACTGCCATTTTAAACAATGAGAAATCACCTTTTTTGGCAACTCAATTTTTAAGAATATTACACAGACACATAAAGCAAAAACACTGCAAGAAATATGATAAAGCTGAATCTGTATATAATACATTATTGATGATCCAGACGAAGGGATTGAGCGTACCCTCACTAAAGTTGCGGATGACACTACCTTGGGTGGGAGTGCTGATCTGCTGGAGGGTAGGAAGGCTCTGCAGAGGGATCTGGACAGGCTGGATGGATAAGGTTCAACAAGACCAAATGCCGGGTCCTGCCCTTGGGTCACAACAATGCCAGGCAGCACCACAGGCTGGGGGCAGACTGGCTGCAAAGATGCCCAGTGGAAAAGGACCTGGGGGTGCTGGTTGACAGAAGCTGAACATGAGACGGTGTGTGCCCAGGTGGCCAAGAAGGCCAATGACACCTTGGCCTGTATCAGCAGTGGTTTGGCCAGGGTGGCGATTGTCCCTCTGTATTTAGTGCTGTTGTAGCCACACTTTGAGTGCTTTGTCCAGTTCCGTGCCCCTCACAACAAGAAAGATATTGACGTGCTGGAGCGTGTCCAGAGAAGGGCAACACATCTGGGAAGGGAATGGATCTGGAGCACAAGTCCTTATGAGGAGCAGCTGAAGGGGCTGGTGGTGTTCAGCTCAGGGAAAGGAAGCTCAGGGGAGACCTTATTGCTTTCTACACCTCCCTGAAAGGAGGCTGGTGGGGGTTGGTCTCTTCTCCCAGACAGCTAGCAATAGGACAAGAGGAAATGGCCTCAAGCTGCACCAAGGGAGGTTCAGGTTGGATATCAGGAGGAATTTATTTAGTGAAAGGGTTGTTAAACACTGGAATGGACTGCTCATGGTGGTGGTGGAGTCGTCATCTGTGAAAGTGTCCGAAAAACAACTGGACAGAGCACTTAGAGTCATGGTTTAGTTGGTAAAGTGGTTACCAGTCAAAGGTGGGACATGATGATCTCAGAAATCTCTTCCAACCTAAATGATTCTGTAATTCTGTGAAAAGAGGAGTAACATTTCTTTGAAAGAAAGAGAAAATGCATTAGTATGTGTCAAGGCTGGCCAACAGGAAAACCTACAGACTAGAAGGCAACCAGTAAGTTTTGAAGAAGAAAGAAACAAATGTTTTGATAAAGATGACAGGAAAGGACAGAATTCATCCAAGGACAGAAGAAATGAGAATTACATACAAAGCACACCTATTAGCCGTCCCTTTTCTTTGAAACAACCTGCAGTGTTAACCGTTTTTGCGGAAGTTGCAGTCCTGAAGAAGCCCTAAGAGAATTATTCTTCTAAGAGCTTCAAATATTCACAAATAGTAATAACAGCATCAATTTTCACGTGTTGAACTGTACTTGATTTTTCTGAGGTCACTTTCTTCACAGTGGTTTTTATATTTTGGATTTGTGCTGAACACAGTGTTGACAATATAGGGATGTTTTTCTTCTGGCTGAGCAGTACCTACACAGAGCAAAAGTCTTTTCTACTTTTCTTACTGCCACGCTGATGAGGAGGCTCAGTGAAATTGGTAAGAGACACAGTCAGGACAGGTGACCCCAACTGACCAAGGGATATTCCATACCCTACGGCATCGTGCTTAGTATATAAAGCGGGGGGAATTTGGAGTGGTGGCGTTTCTCACCTCAAGTTACTGTTACGTGTGATGAGGCCCTGCTCTCCTGGAGATGGCTGAGCATCAGTCTACCCATGGGAAGCATTGAATTAATTACTTGTTTAGCTTTCTTACATGTGGGGCTTTTCCTTTCCCTGTTAAATTGTCCTTATCTCAATCCATGAGTTTTCTAGCTTTTCCCTTTCTAATTCTGTCCAAGACCCCATTGGTGCAGGAGGGAGTGAGCAGCTGCATGCAGCTCGATTGCTTTCGGGGTTTAAATAATGAAATGAACTTTTATGTAATTTTACTAAATTTTCAGCATCTCTTGTTAGAAATACCTAAAGCAACGAAGTATCCAATGCGCAATACAGGACAGCAAAAAACCTGCATGAAGTATTTTATTGAGACTTTTTAAAACTGCTTCTTTGAGCAGCTGCATTATTATATGGATGATAGAGTAGATTCTGATTAAAAATAAGCTTGTTATACTCACCAAAGGAGACAGTATGGGCAAAAAGATTGTAATGGTAGCTGGATTGCTGGCTATTTCTGTTACTGAAGTGACAATAAGGCAGGATATCAGGATAACCAGCCACAAGGGTAATGATCCTAGAGGGGTCAATTTATTTGCTACCCACTCAGAAAGTTTTGAAACCTGCATAAAGAATGTGAGAACATGGTTATGTTTAGCAAGTCACTGAAAGGAAAATTTAACGAATGGTATACAACAGGACTTTACTCATCTGCTAATTGTGAAGTATTTGTGTAAAAGAGAAAAACTTGAAATATTTTCCATATTCCTACCACATGTTTTTAAGACCATTTTTCTAATTCAATGGTATTCTATAGGAACCCATGCAAACTATATTCCATTTATTTATATTTGCATCTCTGAGATGGTTAGAGGAGTCTTAAACAGAAAATGGTAGTATGAATATTTTAGGCTTCATAACCAGAGCCTAGGTCCAAACCTGCTCTTTTACTGGAGTAGCCATCAGGCTTCACACGGCTTCACTATCTCAGTGACATTGACTCTAAATCTTTGGAAACAGTGTGTCTTCACAAATCCTGCCTCCATCAGGTTCAAATTAAGTAACAGTAGTCATCATTGTGCATGGTCTTAGAAGACATGGGAAACTTCTTTTTCTCTAAACCTGCTTTCTTAGCACCTTGAATATTCCTCACATTTATCTTGTTCAATATTGCTACAGAAAAACTTGCTGAAACAAGAGAATAACTGTGAATTCACTGCATGTCTGAATTGCTCCTGATTGGGCCACACTCTTTGTTCAGTATCTTCTATAAATTGCATTACCTCGCAGCCGTCTGCCAGTGCAAACCCGCCACCAACAAGAATAGCTATTTCCCAGGGCATGCATGACTGAAATTCCTTCCAAGTAATCAGTGGAGTGTAATCAAAAACTAGAGAAAAAAAATAAAATAAAAAATAATATAGCCCCCCAACCAACATTAAAAAACATATTGACAAGCTCTTGAAATAATCCCCCTGAGGAAGTACTTGTGAAAAATTTGAAGACAAAATCCTCATCATTATAACAATGAACAAAGTCTCTGACAGAAACAACCTGTGCTTCCTGGGACTGATCTTTAGCTAGGGCAAACTGTCACAGCTTGGAGATGTTAGAGCTCTGACAGTTTCCACAAGTGGAGCATTGGCCCTTTCCCCTCCTTCCCTACGTGGAAAAGAGCTGTAGGATATCAAGGAGTTTAATTTACTCAATAAAATGTCACTATTCAGACAGATTACTGAGCAAATGCTGTTTCACTTAGGCTCGTTTAGGTTCTGACCTTGCATTCTCTGTGAACCCCCAGATCCCATCGTTTTCAGCAGCAGAGCTGAACGCACAGAGAGGACAAGCCAGAGGTATACTTCAAACAAAAAATCCATTTTGAAGAGGAAAAGTTACATGATAATGAATTCGTGTACAGTTTTGAATTTTATAGGGTACCACAATTAAGCAGTAACATTTTCAAAACATAAGCCTAGGCCTGCCCCATGCAGTCCCATCTCAAAGCCTGTGGCAGTCAGTGGAAAGGTGGTTTCCATCAGTGTCCGTGGGCTGCATGCAGCAGGCTCCTGCACAGCACCAGCTCCTGCTGCTCACATTGCATAGTTGTTGGCACTGACTTCCAGGCCAGGGATGCTTCATATTACAGTGCTTTATATCCTCTATTAAGACTTTAGCATTAGTATTTAACAACATTCCTCTAACCAGTGCAATAAGTTATATTTACAGTAGCATCTTACATACGTTATTGTAGTAAAATCTACATCGAAATATACTCAACTGTTTTCTCCATTTGATGTCCTAGACAATGTTTTTGCTGGAATAATAAAGAACAGGAGGCCTATCACTAAGGCAGCTGTTGAATCTGTAATATAGGCTTTATACCTAAGGAGAAGTTAAAAAGAAAAAAAACCCATGTAAATATACATAGTCAAGAGAAGGTAGGGAGGAGAGAGGAGGAGGATAGATTAGCAGAAAAGACCTGCTGTGGACTGACCATAACCCTCTATTCCCCATCCCTTGCTCCACTAGGTGTGGTGGAAAGAGGTACAGGAGTATGGAATGAAGGAGTCAAGTTGACCCCAGAAAAAAAGAGGATGGGGGAAAAGGGTTTTAGTTTTTATCTTTCTCACCATCTCTACTTTTAATTGGCAATTAAACGAATTTTTCCCACATCAAGTCTGCCCATAATGGTAACTGATAGTCAACCAGTTATCCCTGTCTTCATCTTGACCCATAAACTTTTGGACCTTATTTTCTCCCCTTTCTGTTGAGGAGAGGCAGTGAGAAAGCACGTGGTGGGCACCTGGCAGACAGTGAAGGTGAGCTCCTCACATCTATAGAAACATTTGGTGCAGGCCCTATAAATTCATAAATAAACATCTTGAGTAAGCACGTGTTATTTTGCCCTACAGAAATCAGCTGGAGGAGGGGGATATTTGGGAGTAGCTGATGCTTAATATACTAGTTTTCAAAGTTCAATGATAAATGTAATGATTTTAATATGCTCTGCAATAGATTCACTCTAAGAGGCCTTAAAAGGCTTAGTGCATAACCATGAAGGGCAATGCTTTTGTAGCTGAGGAAAGGCAGCAGAGCTTCATCTTCCTATGGCTGTTATTGCTAGGGTCACAGTCACAAGGGTCATGTTTGTTTGGGTCATTTCCAGTGCCTAAGAACTGTTTGCACTAGTGTTTCTTAAACTGCTTGAATATCCTTCTAACTTGTAAAGAGTAGCCCCAAGATCAGACAAGGTGCAAAGCTGAGCTGTAAGGCCGTTTTAACACATCCAAGTCTGTTATGCAATGTTAGCTGGTGACATATCCCAGTCTGTCTTATTTCAGTCAAGATGGTAATTAAAATGAATAGAAATTTTGCTGAAGAAAGCTAAGCACACATTTTCTTAACCTTGTTATGCTTTTCTATTTGCTACAAGTTCTTCTGTAAGATTTTTCTGAACCAATACACCAATATATTTGTTCTCTCAGCCTCAGACCATATGCTTTTCTAAATATTCAGCTACAGTAGGTCCAATAATAACTTCCCATCAGATCTTCCCAGCAGCTTAATGTTTTGTACTAAACCAGAACTTTTTACTGAAAGGAAAAAAAATTCTCTCTGTTACATGCTACAAATGTCTAATCTGATGGAGTCCTTTGCTTTGTTAGGTGAAATGTAAAAAAACCCCATAATATGCATAACTGATTTACACCAAAACCAGAATAATTTTAGCTAACACTGTCACAAAATGAAAATGTCATAGAAGCTGAAGTTATTCTCTAATATTTTCTGTCTCTTGCTTCCTAGTGTCTGTCTGTATAGAAAATATATTTTGAAAAATGTTACTATATTTTTATGGTTTCCTAAGGCAGAAGGTTCTGTCTGTATATTGCCTTTAGCCTAGGACCAGATGGACCAGGTCTAGAGATCCAAAACCTCTTCCTCTAAGATCCTATCCTACATTCTTTTAAGACTTGCTAGAAGTTTTGAAGGAAAGCAAGATTTAGATACAGAAACACTGCGTGCTGTCACTTTCCTCTAGGCAGCTGTATTTTCATATAATGGTTGAGTTTGACCTCAGGAGGTCGTCTGGTCCACCACCCTCTGCTCAGGCAGAGTCACTTAGAGCCAGCTGCCCAGGACCACGTTCAGACGGTTTTTTTAATAGCTCAAGGATGGAAAATCCACGACCTCTCTGGGTCACCATCACAGGTAAAATCCATTTCCTGATGTTCAGGAGGGATCTCGTAAGTTTCATTTCGTGCCCATTGTCTCTCATCCTGCTACTGAGCCCCACTAAGAAGAGCCCGACTCTTTCCCCTTTGCTCCCTCCCATGTAGTTTTAAACATTGTCAAGTTGACTCTGCAGCCCCCTGCCTGCAGGGATTTTTCCTCCCCCAGTGCAGGACTTTGCATTTACACTTGTTGAAGTAGGGGGTGCAATGTTTTGCTCACAAAACTTAGTATTCTTGATGCAAAACACCATTCTCAAAAAACCTGCTTCATGATCTGCTTGCCACAAACAACATCCTACCATCAGTCAAACTACTATGAGGATACTTGCAGGATGCCATTCCAAACAGAAGCTTTTCAATCATTATCAAATTTTGAGATAAACATTTTTCAAAGCCTATGTATCCAGGTTGTAATACAATTGCATATACAAAATCTACCTGCTTATAAAACTGCTAATCTGTTTGTGCTGTAAGGAAGCAAAGAATCTGTTTATTCAGGAGATCTCACAATGACTCTAATTGAGATCATTGTAGAGAACAGGGCTGTGGACAAAAATACGTAGTGGTCTTCTATTAGAAGTAAAGAAACCAGTAAACCACGAAGAAAAAAATACAGTACATTCAGGCAATAATCTGAGGAAGAGTGAGGGAAGCCTCCTTGCCTACATCAGCTGTTATCAGCTGCAGCCCAATGTTGAACTTTCTGTTTCTTATGACGCTGATAAGCCCCTGCCAAAGGGCAGCCTGGAGCTCCTCTAATTGAAGCTAATGTCCTACAGCCTGGAATCAGGCCAAGACATAGAAGGAAACAGCTGTAGCAGAAATGATGTGTGATCCTGTGCTGTCAACAGATGAGGAGGAAACAGCCATCTTTACCCTGTGCTGCTCTCTGTGGTGTTATACAATATTTGTTAAAACATTCTGCTGTCAACTCACAGAAAGTGCAGGGCAGGACAGCAAAGGAAGGATTAGTCTTTAATAGATACACAATTTTTTCTTAAGAAAAATTAACTGGTAATGTATTTTTTAAAGGCATCTGATAAAACTAGAAATAATGGGCTCTACTCAATACTGCAACAGCAGAAATGTGGATTAAAAATTTGCTGACAGTACAAAGAGTAGCTCTTAAAAAGTATGAAGGTAACATAAATAAATGGCAGCATTTCTGCTGGGATTTCAAGAATATTGGTTTTTGCATATTAAAGGGGTATTCAGTAGTATATGAGGATGCACATGAGGATCTGAGAATATGAACATGGGTGGAGAGGGTGATGGGAAATTTTGTTTGAATCAAAGCTCTAAGCATTCCATTTAGTTCATCAAGCAAAGCTTATAAGGTGATATAATCACAAGATACATATACTTTTAAAGCACCTATCACAGAAGAGTTTTTAATCCAGCAGAGAAAGACAAAAAGAGATAGCTAGCTGGAAGCTATATTCAGACAGAAACCAATACGTTACTTTGCCTGTTTTAGTTTTACAACAGACATGACTATCAAGAAAAGTAGCAAATTCCAAAATCTGAGGAACCTGGGCTTTGTCACCCTAACATCAAGCTTGATTCCTTTCTGAAAATTCAGGTTCTAATAAAATAATTCCTTACTGGGTTTAACACACAGAACAGTGTAACTCTTACAATCTTCAGAATATTAGAATAAAGGATCAGACAGCCCTTTCCAGTTTAAGATCCTGAGAGTGGTGCAATTCCCACCTAATAGGACCCATTCACTAGTCTGGGAGTGACATTGTGGCTTTTCATAAGGTCAAAGCCCTTTTCAAGTGGCAGAACTGCCCTTAGACCTTCCTGAGACTGTGGGATAAGACACTGTGGAAACTAAGTGCTATCAGATTTCTGTAAGGGTGGAGAATATTTCCTTACCGTTGTTTCCTGTACCATAAACTTAAGGAAGATGTGCACATGCCTATCTCAGTACTTAAATCCAATACACTGAGCAATTTTATATGCGGGGGCCTTAGGGAACAAGTGTGTAAGAGATGTAATCCGCAGTTCAGTGCACTGTTAGAAACCTCTTGGACATCACAGCCACAGAAACAGAGTTCCTAAGATCTGAGGGGTTTTTTCCCATTTCTCTGTCGTTCTCTTGTTTGGTTTGGGGTTTTTTTCTAAGTGTGTGCCTTGCTCACAGCTGTACGCGTACTGACCCTATGCCCCACTCATGTATTTTCACTGAGAAATTTTTGTTGCTCAGAAAGTACTAAATTAATTTACTGGTTTTATGCCTTTTAATATAATTGATTGATAAATTAAAGCTATCTAGAAATAGGTAAAGTATGAATAGCAAGAAATGCTTTCTCTCCTCTTAAAGTGCATGAGGAAAGCTTTGTTTCTCTTCAGGTTACCTCATCCAAATTACAACATAATTCGGCCTAATGTGATATGACACATGCCTGCAGTTCCTTCTGAGGACAACATTAGAAGGTATCCACAAAGTAACATCCCTGTGCAGAACCTGGAACCATACTTATTTTCAAGAATGTCCTGTTTTTCTCTGCCCCTGTACAAAATCCTCAGATAATGATAACCAGCTTCAAATACGAATATGTGGCTCTCTGAATTGAAAAAAGTCATTTGAGCCATAAGTCTCATATTTGAAAGGTTGTTCACAGTGCCTGTTTTTCAGTTTAATACACAGCTCTTTAAACAATGCTCAGTGAGCACTGGGTGTTAACAGGAAGCAGCAAGAGAAGCCAACCCAGCCTGATTGCTTAGCTAGCTGATTGCTTAATTAGGTCACCACTCCGAAACACTTTCAAGACTACAGTGTCATATGAGACAATGATCATCAGCTCAGCTGTTGTTATAAGGAAAAAACAAATATTCTTTTTCAATTTTTTTCTGATTATTACAAGTAAATAATTTTAAAACAATCTTAGTTATTAATACACTTTTTAATGGTATTTTTTGCACAAAATAATTTTGTGTTACACTATAAATCTTTGAAGTGCTATTTAATGATAATATAGAATAATCTAAATTATTCCCTGTGACATCCCCTCCCAGACTTTCTGGAAGAGCACTAGGAGAGCTTGTCAGTGGTGGAAACATATTTGAAGAGAGAAGGCACAATGTATGTGTGCCTTCACGTGTCATTTATCACAAACACACAGGAAAACAAAATGGAAAATTACCCTCCTAGTCCAGCATTGGCCTTTGGGATATCCAGTCATAAATTTTAAATTCATCAGGACCTATCCTACTAGCCCCAATCCTACAACTACTTCCTTGTTTATCCCAGAAAAACAGAACTGAAATTATAGTAATTGCAGCAAGAGGAAAGGAGCTATCACAGTAATATAAGTTACTGTAAGACTGACTGATTAAAAAGGGAAAAAAATCCAGGTGATCCTGGGGAAGTTGCAGCAGAAGGCAAAAAAATACAATAGTTTTTGACTTCTTGGTGTTTAGATGAACTGTGATGTTAAGGGAGTTATGTAGGAATGGACAGTAATTTATACCCATAATTTCAGTCCAAGCAGGGGATGTTGGCCTGTCTGCACACAAGTGTTCTGTCACTAAGGGCAGTAGATCAAAAAATTCTAACCAAATTTATTCTTTAAATTTCACATTTGATGAGGAAGTAGGGTACTGTGGCATCAATTGCTATGCATTCTCCCCCACCACATTAAGCCTAAAACCTAGTTGTAATCCCTCGAGAGGCACTTTATTTTATCCTGTATTAGGTTTAACACATTTCAGCTATTGCACACATATATATGTGAAATTGCTGGAGTTTATCTTCTGTATACACTACAAAGGTTTGCAACAACTTGGGCCTGGCATATTTCTGAAATTTTTAAAGTATTTTAGATTTTGAAGATTGGTAAGACAAGAAGGTATGCAGTTAAGGCACAGTACAATTCTTGTTGGTTTATCAAAAGAAATCACTTACTTTGGGAAAAGTGAAGACCATCCTGGGATGAAGCCAGGATCTCTGGTGAACCACAGAAGGGTCATTAGAATGAACAGGACAAGTGTAACAGTTTCTGGGTAGCTATAGCAGAAGTAGAATGAATTATAAATTTTCCCGAATTCACATTTGGATTTACCTGCTCTCGTTTGCAGATTTATAGTTTGAAATACCTAATTGGTCCAAGTTTCTTGTACTCCTGCTGAATCACCTGTGATGAGGCCTCTTCTCTAGCTGTTTTCTTCTTGCCACACTTGAACATGTTTTTAAAACTGGAATGTAAAGCAGCAACATTAAATGATGAGTTAATAGTGTACACAGAAAAAGTGTGTGTTACACACTTTCCTGTTACAAATAGCAATTGACAAACATAAAATTGTCACCTTACAATGCAGTATCTCCCATTTACTTTACCACACACCAAACTGAGTATATTGGAATTAATTGACAATGACCAATGGGAGACTGAGAGAGGCAGAAACAATATGTGTCCTCTTATGGATGAACTCATTTGCCTAGGAAGGATGAAACTTAAATCACATGAACTAACTGAAACAATCAAATATAACCTGTCTCTTTAATGAAAGTCATCTATGGCTTTGCTTTACTTTGTCTTGGAATGAAAAAGGTTTTATCCCATGAGTTGCCCACATACTGATGAGCAGAGTATTTGCTACAAGCCAGGGCTTCATTCTTGGTTAAGACTCTGATACAATGTTAAAAAGAACATTATCAAAACAATCAAGAAAAATGAAACAACAGATGTTCACATATAGAGTGGTAAGCATGGGATGATTCTGTCTGCTTAAAACTAGTCTCACTTTTCATGTCTTGCACCATAAGTAGCCATGTAATTGCGGAAGATTGGTGTCCCAACTATCTCTCCAGATGTTAGTGAACTCATAGAGAAAAAGGCTTTGAAGAATCATCCCAAAAGAAGCATTGTCCTCCCCAAAACTATAAAAGCCCAAGCTCTGTGGGGAAACAGAAACCCTACCATATCACCACATATAAATTTAGGAGAAGCAGAAGTTTTTTACCTCACATTTACAAATACAGTCATCCAGTTTACAACACAGACATTGCTCAAGTATTCAAACCAATGCCTCGCTCCGACAAAGGGCGTACACCTATTACTCATCCAGTCAGTAAAAATGTATAAGATTTCAGTATTCTTCTGTCTTGCACACATGCACTGATTAAGGATGATGTGTGTATACTATAAAGGAGCGAGTACACCCATTTGTGATACGGACTTTTCACACTGGGCTGAATAGCCCAGGATCCTTATTTTTGATCCTTATTTCTTGTCCCATCCAGAGATTAAGGTGTACTAATCAAAGTTGCAAAATCACTGTTGCTGCATTTTTTCCCTATTGAGCCTATTAAACTAAGATGCAATATTTACTGCTGGTACAGATTATCTTTTATATCAATAACCTTTAGTTTTAGATTATACCATTGACTTACTCAAACCCAAGGAAAAGCCACTGGAGCCAAACCCAGGAGAGCAGTAGAATAATAATGGCGATGGGGATGGAAAAGATAAACCAGGATCCAAAATTGATGCACTGGCAACCTGGGTAACGTCTGGATGAAAGTAAAAAAAAAAAAAAAAGTTCAGTTGAGCTTTGCAAGGGAATGAAGACTTATGAGAATTGCCAGAAAGCACTGCTGAAGGAGAGTACTTCTGGCTGGCAGTGCACTTCAGCATGAGGTGGCCTCTGGCATCCTCCTACCTCATCCTCCCATCCTGTTCCCAGTCATCATGACCACTACAGGAACCAGCCATGCCGGTTATCTGAGCACTGGATCACCAACAGGTCTGGGGGTCTGACACTGCCTGAGGTGTGTCTAAAGTGAGTTCAGAAAGCAAGGGAGGGCCATGCACAGCCTAAGGACTGTTAGATCTACAAAGAAATAGAATTTGAAAGAATGGAGTTTTTTGAGATGAGACTTCAGCACAAGAAAATATACTCAAATGAAAAAGCTCCAATGAATGTAGAACACAACAGTGGAAGCAACAATGGGACTTGTATTGTTTCAACTTCCACGAGTGATTCAAAACTGATTAAAATCAAAATTATTACTAATTCCCATGAATGTTCATTGGCTAGGTGGATTGTCTCTCCACTCACCTTGTCTCTTTGAGGCTGTCTTTATCTACTGTTAATAGACGTGGGTCATTCAAGCAGAGATCTCCCTTCCATGTGCATATAAGAAAAGGAGAAGGGCTTTGTTTTTCTGAAAGAAATTGCTTTACTGTTGAATGTGATTGATGCCAGATAGGCAAAAAGGCCGGGTAAAAAAAGCCTATTTTCCAATTTACTTTGTGAACAGAAGTTACTCTTCCTTTGAGCTACTCCAGCTCTACTGAGAGAGCTTTTAATGCCAAAAGTGAGAAAATTCAAGGATCCTTGAGCAGCCCTCCTCCTTGATGCAAAAATGAGTTGGACGGGAATAAAAAATGTCCAGTCAAAGATGCTAATGACTATTTCCAATTATTAGACAATCTATTGTATTTCAGGTCTTGCTACAAGGAAAATAATTTTGATATGTCCATAGGGTTTTGATGCTGTAAATGCTTGTTATAAATGCTCTCTCAAGTATTGTGCAAATTTTAGGTTTGCTCTATATTTACTATTATGCTTACATATATCACAAATAAAGTCTAGCAGAGATCAAACCTACCCTCTGTCTGAGGTGATGTTCTGATCTGCAATTGTACATAATGATGACACAGTGAAACTGGAACAATAGACAGCATTGTGCTGTTACATAATTTATTGATAACATAGCTATGTACCTTTTAGTACATGGTTAGCCACATCAATTCTTGAATGCAAAAATTCCAAGATAGGAAAGAACTGTTATCAGCGTAATGATTTAACATTTTATCACTTGCTAAAGTGTTCATGATCTTTCCTGAAATATGTGTGATAATTTCTTAATGAGCAACAAAACAAGCTCTTAAAAACTTTGTACTAAAGCCCTAATTCCACTACAAAATGTTAATTTATTGTGGTCAGGTTCGACAATAAGTTCGTAAAGGGCTGAATATTTGTGTATTTCTAGTAATTTGAAAATTGAAGTTAGGTCATCTCCAGATGAAGTTTGCTCATCTCCAGAGCAAATATTCCTCAGGTAGAATGGGTGATAACTTTAAATTATTTTTGAAAACAATCTATTGCATAGTTCTGGTTGGATTATCTGCTATTGTTGGATTATCTACTACAGGTCTTGCCTGAAGCAAGGATGGACAGGACACACTGATTTATTTTCCAGACTTATTTCCTCTTGAAAATGAAAAAGTGCGATTGATTTTAATAATCCTCTTTCTGCAGTGATTCAGCATCAATAACGGTAAACTCTTTGCAGGCAAACACTACCAAGGCTATCAATAACTGGTCTTCAACAATTTTGCCATGTGCAACATGAAATAGTGGATGGTTAGTTGTGCTTTATTTTGTTCTATTTCAAAACTGGAGTTAGAATGTTTCTGAAAATAAGTAGCTAGAAAAAAAAGTTCAGCGAGAACTACTGGACTTCAAGGGGTTTGGAATGAAATCTGCCAATTTTCTTTTCAAACTATTCTACTCAAATATAACAAGGAATGTTAAAAAATGCTTTGGAAAACCTTAAAATGTTGTTCCATTGAATGCAAAGTTCCAGACTGGTTTGAAATTATTTTGGTTTTTGTTGATTAATGGATCCAGATTTCTCATTTCAATAGTACTTAGCCTCTTGAAAGTCTCCTGACACTCTTTGCTAAGCAGACTGAACTCACCTCCTGCTGCACTTAAGATTAATTAACAGGTGTTTATGGCCAGATAGTGCCTGTCCTATTCATGCTAAGTAGTGTTTTCCTTCTCAGACAAATCTATCTTTTTCCATGCAGCTACCCAAATAGTAAAGTAATACTTAACCAAACAATGGTCGTCTTGTTACTTGTGCTGGCAGATCACTTAGAGACTTTCTCTGTGTAAGGCAAATACAACCATGCAATTTCATTTTGTCTCCTTAACAAACAATTAAGAAAAGCAATAGAATCAAATAATATCAAATCAAACAGCAAGGTGTCTAATCTGTTTTAGGGGAGCCACGTGAGAGCTCAAGAAAGAAAGTTAAAATTCAGTACTAAGAAGAATGCAAAGAATATAATATGGTCTCTTACGAATTGAAGTGCTCAGCAAAAATCAGATTAGTCGATGTTCCTGTGATGGTGGTCAGTCCTCCAACGGTAGCAGAATAAGCAACACATAAGCTCATCACTTTCAAAATCCCACTGCTTTTGTCCTTTCTGTTTTTTCTCTCTGCTTCGGCAGGTGGTAGGTTCTGCTTAGAAAGTATATACACCAATTAATACGTAAGAAGGGCTCATCATCAGGTACAAAAATAGAACTTAGGGGTATCTCAGAAGAGCCAGACAATTTACTGGCAATATAGCTGTCTGTAGTGTGATTTGGTTTGCAGTTACACTGGTAGTGCAATTATTCGTGTAAAGGAAAAGGAGGCAGAGTCAAATCCCAAAGTCCTTTCCCTGATCTTAGTCTTTACAGAAGAAGTGCCTTTGTACAGACTGATACATATACACACACCTGATCCATAGGGTTTGTACCCTGGTGACGTTGCTTTAACTTGCGTAGAATACACTGGGAGAACAAAACCAGTAATGAAATAACTATACAAGCAAAGTGTGTACATGTGTGTGAGTACAGGTATATCTCTTATTCACATGTAACCAGCTTCATTGCTACCTGTGCAATGTTAGGTGTGGCATAGAAGTGAGATTAAGGTTAAAATTAAGTTTCATTGCATAAGAAAAAGACACTTTATGTACCTGTTCGTTTCCTTTTTCATTTTCCTTTTCAACCATGCATACAGTATTAGCCACATTGTTGTTAAATCTGGAAAAACAAAGGCATGTATTGTAACAAACAGACACTCTATTCAGAGGAATTCTTAGAACAGAATTTAGAAAATTAATAGCAATTACCCATTAACTTGTTTTTCTTTCTCTTTACAATCTGGGTTATCATATTCTCCTATATTTTCTGTAAAACAGTGATGCAAAGACAGGTTAGAATTTAAGGGAGAAAACTGGAAAGGCTCCATCAGCATGTCTCTTCCCAGGTAATCACTTCACACCAATACAATTGCCAGCACCAATCTCAGAAACAGTTGATTTGTGCCCTCCTCCTTCATGACTCCTATTCCCCCAAATGTGAATCTTCTAATGAAGAGAAATATTTTTTATTTACAATCCAACTGTGTAGGTTTAGATTCAGTTGTTCTTTTAACATTACCCTGTAGCTTAAAGAGCTCCTCTCTTATGCTAACATTTAAGCTTTAGCGTATCTATAGCCTGGAGTCACATTTCTATCCAGCCATCTTACGAGGCTGACTAAGTCAGCCTCTTCCCTTCTCCTCTCATCTTGTCCAACTGCCACCTTCTGCATCTCTTCAGTTTTAATTAATCCTTGTGATCATGAGAGAGCTCACACACAATAATCCCAGTCTCACAGTGAAGCGTGTAGTAGTGCCAGTACTTCTCTAGCCATTTAATTGTACTTGCTGTGTTCATTACTGCTGAGTAAGGGTGGCAAGGACAGAACCGCTCCATGTGCCTACCGTCCAGCTCCAGTGCTGGGTTGATGGAGCCATTAGAGCAGGACAGCTCCAGCTCATCAGCTTCTGCTTCGGCTCTGACGATCTGCTGAGCTACAGCTTCTACAATTGGCATCACCATGGCAGCAGCAGAAGTGTTGCTGAGCCACATCGACAAGAAACCAATGCTAATCATGAAACCCAGCGTAAGCCTGGAATGGGAGAGAAGAGTCTGTGACTGCCACAGTAACACCATCTATCATTAGTCTATTTAATATAAATAAAGAACTTTGTCAACAGAAAAGTTGAAACTTTGAAAATTTAAAGCTTGTTATTTTGAGAACATTTTTGAATTAAAATTGTCTTGATCTAAGACACTGAAATGATCATATTTTAGAGCTTCAAATATGTTATAAAGTGAAGCAGAAACAATAATGTTTATTTACGGAATTATACTGTGTTTGAACCGCCTTTGAAGAAAGAGCACCATGCATGTCATAAATTTGAATGAGAGTTTAAATGGCTACACTGCTGATGTTATCAATCTTGTATTGTAAAGTCTAGGTCAAAACCTTGGATTTATCATCTAGGCTGTAAAGCCCTCTAGATACACCAGTTCAGTTGTTATAGGAAGAAATATTAACAGTTCAGTAAATGGTTGTTAACTTAGTTCTTAATCAGAACACCAAGACAAGTGTAGGCATTATTTGGTCTTCAATAAACATCACCTTTGATATTAAATGGGAAAGGGAAGGTCATTACACTGCCTTAATCAGGTCTTGGCCCAACTTTTTCTAAGTTTATTACAAATAGTTATGCAATACAGTGAATTGCATCAATTACTAAAAAAATCAAATGTTCCATCTCATATCTGGTGAAGTTGGACTGTAAATTTAGAATACAGGTCACAATGTAATTTTTAATGCATTTCTTGGAGCTGGAAACGTGAACAGTCCTCTTGATTCCCTGTTCCAAGGTGCTGTCACTGTCATTAAACACCTGCCATACATCATCACAGCGAGAGAACTGAGTGGCGGGATGGTGGAATTTCACCTTTCTCTCAGAAGACATTTGTGCAATTTGTAAAGTTCTTCGCCCAGCTTTGATCAGAAGCTTCACAAAAAATGTCAGGTTTACTTAGTACATGAAGCCAATACAGAAATTATATAAAAATCATGTAAACATTATATGATAATGTAAAAATACCATCAAAAGTTCTCTCATAGCCTTTCATTTCAGCTAATAGCAACAACATTTCAAACTGGATTTTTTCTCAGTAGGGGAACTTCGTCTTTCCCTGTGCATTTTTAATTGCATAGTGATGAAATGATCTGTAGACCAGCAAGTCATAGACCTGATTCAACACAAATTGTCATCAGTAAGTAATGTAAAACCCATTAATTTAGGCAGTTTTTGGTTAAGTCCTCAGACAGAAGTTGAGGAAGAATTGTGTTTCTTATGCAGAAAATACGTGTCAGAATAAGCACACTGAATATGAATTTTCACACTGTAGAGAAAATGATGTTTTAATAGAAATTGTAAAGGTATTAAAAATAAAAAGAAATGAAGATACTAATATATTTCAAAACTATTCATCATAAATTTCTAGCATTAGATGGATTGATGATCAGATATAATGGATCATCAGGTGACCATTTGGTACAATGTGGTGGGCTGTATTATGGGAATCTAAAAGTGATTACAAAATAATAAAATATATCCTATCCTGTTCGGCCCCAGTTTTTCTGCATTATTTTCCCTGTGGTCTTGTTAAAAAAGTATTATGCATAGAACCTTGGATAATTATTTCATTATATCCAGCTATAAATTCACTCTTTGCTTTGCAGTGCACACTCAGTATTTCATTATCCTTTCTAGTCCTTGCAGGCGGCACAGATGTATTCCCTCTCTCTGCTAGTCTGCAGACTACACTGCACAGCTCAAGTGACAGGAGGCTTTTACAGGCCCACAGAATAATCTGGGTTGTGAAAGACCTTTAAGATCATCAAGTCCAACCATAAACATTACACTGCCAAGTTCACCATTAAACTATGTTCTTAAGTGCCACATCTACACATCTTCAAATACCTCCAGGGATGATGACTCGATCACTCCCCTTGGAATCCAGTTCCAGTGCCTGACCAACCATTCACTGAATAAATGTTTCATGTTATCTAATCTAATCCTCCTCTGGCCCCACTTGAAGCCATTTCCTCTTGTCCTGTCTCTCTTCACCTGGGAGAAGAGGCTGACCTCCCCCTGGCTACAGCCTCCTTTCAGGGAGTTGTAGACAGTGATAAGTAGTCCCCCCGAGACTAAACAACCCCAGCTCCCTCATCTGCTCCTCATAAGACTTGTGCTTCAGACCCTTGATGAGCTTCATTGCCCTTCTCTGGACTTGCACCAGCACCTCAATGTCTTTCTCGTAGTGAGAGGCCCAAAACTGAACACAGAATTTGAGGTGCAGCCTCACCAGTGTCGAGTACTGGGGGACTGTCACTGTCCTAGTCCTGCTGGCCCCATATTTCTGATACACATCAGTTTCTCCAGAAGAATACATAATACAGAATCCAGAAGTCTCCCGCTATTTTACTTTCACTGCTGCACCCTTTATGACTTCTAATGCAGAGGTCTCCTGCAGTGATGTCTCTGCCTTGGGCTGGATGAGGCTCCAGTGTGCACAAGCCACCCAGGGTCTGCTGCGAGCAGCTGAGGAGGGAGGACGCAGACAGCAGCATCACCCCTCCCGTGAGCACAGCTGGTGAGCAGCAGATGTTGTGAAGTGGGTAGATCCTCTCCTTCACAGATCATCTCATCATAACCTTACCATCCCTTTGTCACAATCAGGAAATGTGATAGAGATGAGCTAGATATGAAGGATGCTTCCTCAGCACTACAACTCTGTCTGTGGAGCTGCTCTAGGTATCCTCAGCAGCTGCCTGCAGGTTTGACTGTCCACAGCAAGTTCCCCAGCAATGTTCAGCTTAGCACAGCACATCATCCACTTGCGTTCTCCCTTTCAGCTTTTTCAGCTAAAAGTTGAGAATTTAGGAGTGATCAAAAGAGAAGCTGAAATAACTAAACCTGCATAGCACAAGAATACAGCTTAAGACAATGGGAGGCAGTAGAACCAGAATGTAAGGAGCATTTTTTCTGAACAGAAAGCTACCAGCTATCGAAAGAGGCAGATCTAAATCAATCACAGAACATGTGATATTTAAAATTAGGTCAGTCAAATTACTGAGGAATAGAAATAATCCAGCATTCCCATGAAGTGTCATTAGTTAAATCACCTAAGAGGCATCTTATTTTTTAGACCTGGGGTTTCTGGTTTTCTGACCATTTGCTTCCTTTCTGCTTCCTGGCAAGGAGTCATGAGCATGGTGTATTCTGAGAAGCTAAACTTGCACTGTAGGTCTTATCTGCAGCCTTACTGATATGCTGACAGATGCATCTGTCAGCCTAAACCTTTTCTGCAATTTGTAAATCAAGCAAAGAAAAAATTTTCCCTTCATAATATATATTTCAATAGTAAGTAAGCAGTGAGCGTGATTTCTTTTCCTTTATCACCTCATCCAGCTGAGGAAGTTCCTATCCTTTGGTATTTTTTCATACGTAGAGAAAAGAAAACACCATAAGTAAAGGCACCGTGTTAATGAGGTTTTCCTTCCCCACTATCTGCTTAGTTTTCTGATATTTCCCCCCTCACTGTGTATTTGAACTCTTTTTGTAGGTTTTGAAATGTCCAGAATTTTGAAAACACTATTGAAATAAAAAAAAATCAGCATAGAACAGATTTTATGTTGTAGGCATAGGGTGGGACTGTCCCAATGACCGTCAAGGAACAGGACCCCTATATTATTCACAAACTAATCATACTTTTTGTTCAGAAGGATCCTTATTACAAACAGAATCACTGCAGGGAACTTTCAATTAGGATTTCAGCAAAATAATAAAGTTTCACCTACTAACCAATCATATCAATTTAAGTATCTACTTTGAGTAGAAAAGAAAGGCTGGATTTCTACTGATGAAAAAGCAGTAGGCAGTTATTTCTGGAATACATAGCTTTCCACAAGTATCATTGTCCTTCAGGACATTGTTTAGCACATACCATGCAGGGTTGACACCCACCAGCATCACCATTTTTAAAGCCACTCTTTTGTGGAGATTCCATTTTTCTAATGACGTTGCCAAACAAATTACTCCAATAAGCAGCAGATGAAAGTCTTTAAAATAAGCAGCTGCTACCTGAAATAAAAGAAAAAAACCAAAGAAAAAAAAGGAAAATTAATCCAATTTTTAAATTAAACGGTGAATTTCTCTTAGCATTTGGTGTTATCATTTTAATAAAAAAATACAGTAAGATTATATTATGAAATAAATAAAGAAAAATTATTTTGGCTTAAAATTAAATTGTTAAGTTCATTGGAACTGTTAAATTCATTTAACCCCATGGTTCAAGAATAAATGCACCAAAGTGCATATGGTTAAAATAAAACAAAAATAAAGCTTAGGATAGAACAACCTAAAATCACCAGTCACATCTAACATACATACTAAATCACCAATGAAATGTTGTTTTTGTTACTTTTTTATCTATCCAACAGATAAAATAACAACTTTAAGCATAGACTTAGAGTATGATTGTCTGCGAAGTCATCTCTGGCATGAAGGTGTATACTCAGCAGTTTGCACATGGGGTAATTATCGGGACATTCTGCCTCCGTAATATTAAGGATATTTCATAACTATCTAGCATTTTCTCACCAACTGGCATCTAAGCACTGACTCACTATGCAGAAAAATTATTAAAGACATGTGAACAAGTCCTGAAGACAAAGCACAATAGTTCTTGAGGCAGAACTATTGTGACCGGCACTCAGCAGATTCATGGATTTGCCTGACAGTTTTCAACACTATGGGTTTCATTCTTTGGAGTTTCGATTCCTGATGTGCACAGTATAATAGAGAGAAAAATAAGGGTTACCTGCTTGGATTCCATTATACCAAACAATGGGAACATAAAGGCCGGGAACAAAGCTGAAACAGCCAGTGGCAAAGCTTCTGTGAGCCAAAAGATGGCAACTACAAACAATGTGTATGCACATTCTGCTTCCTAGAATACAAAAGGCACCAATAAAAACATGAGTTGATCATCCAGGGCAAAAAAATCACAATTCAAAAAGTACAGCTACATCAGCAGAGAACTTCCCCACACCTGGAAAAAGTTTGAGTCAAAGGACCTGCATTTAGGGTACTTATTGTGTGTATTGACAATCCTGCTAAGATACGAAACGTAGTCAGTGAAATAGTTCTACTGAGTTTTTTTCTAAGAGATAGTAAAATAACCTAAATTCTACCACTCAGGAAAGGTGGGAAAAAAAGTCAGCTGCCTATTCCTTCAAGGACAATTAGTCATCTAGGTCATCTGGAGCATTCTTAGGCCATGAATTCCCTATAAATCAAAAGCATTCTGCCTCTGTAAGCAAACCTTTACACATCTAGGAGTAATCATAGTCAATACTAGGTCAAATTTTTTCTGTCCTGAAATTTTGTCATCAGTATCAACAAGGCAAGGATATCATCTAACAAAGAGAGTATCATGAAAGACTGGCAAGAAACACCGCTGGTTTTTTTAAGGCTTGTAATTTTAGCCAGTGTCTTTTGTTTCAGCTCCTGAAGACCAGGAGCTCTTTCTTTTTTTCTCTTTTTTTTTCCCCCCTGAGAGAATAATTTTCAATGCTGCCTGTAAAATGCAGCCCCAGACAAATATAATGAGGTGAAGTAGACCTAGTTTCTTCCAGAGTACTAGAAATCTCTTTTGTGCAGTTTTTAATTTATATTTCTGCTTTTAAGGAAAACGATTTGGAACACCCAGTGCCCCTAGTTAGGGTATGAAATTACTACAGCAGCAGAAATGGTTTGTACTGGGAAAGGAATAGCTTAATGATGTGGCTCTTGGAATCTTTGACTGGAGAACAACAATATTAAATCTAAGTCAGTCAGCTGAGGCTATCATTTATTTTGGAGAAGAAGTTTGTGTTGTGTATGCAACAATTTGAAAACATCCATTCACCTAGAAAATGTTCATCTTGCTTAAGTCCTACCACATTCGGAATTTCCCATGAGTTTCCTCTCAGAAAGGACACTGAAATATTGGAACTGTGATGTGAGAGTGCGAAGCACATTGCTCTGTAACCACCATCAATCTGTGATGCAAGGACTTCCAAAACAAACTTTCACGTGTTGTCATACGTGGGATGTATAATGCACGCATGATAACACATCACAGAATCCCATTTCATTCTGCTGGCATCAGAGCTGTACCAAATAGAGTCACTAATGACATTGTTAGATAGCTGTTGCATCAGTCTAGAGTTGTCACGAGAGTTAGTAAATACCAGAATTTATTTCAAGTAAAATAAAACTATGATGTCCTGTCACAGATTTTGCTCTATTTAGGAACCAGAGGGAATTTATCAGATCATTGATTTCAGTCATTTCCTATCAGACAACACAAAATGTGATGAACTTAAAACCCTTCATTGAACAGAAAAGTAATTGCAGCTCTTTTCCTGACAATTCATCTCCATTGTCAATCATACAGAGCTGTTTAAAAGTTTCCAAACTGTAATAATGAGAACAAGAATTTCAACGTAGTTCAGATGTTGTTAGAAAGCAAATATGCGATTCAGAGCTTCATGCATCGAGTACAGAATTTTACATTGAAGCTGTCTTCTCTACATTTCTGTGCAAATACACTGAGTTGACAAAAAAAAAAAAAAATCACAATGCAAACACCGTTATTAATTTCAGGTCCCTTCCAACACAAACTGTCTGTGATTCTATTAATCAGAAAAGGTCTGGGAATCTCAGTCTTTACATATAGGTGCAAAATTATTATCCCTCCAAGCAGGTCACTTACTTTGGTTTTGATGATAAGTGGAAGTGGAAGTAAAAGCAGTGGGGTGAGGACAACGAGCAGGAACCTTCGGTAAGCCAGGAGGTAGCTAAGAATCTTCATGGTTGATGGCTGTTAGATGAACCTTCCTGAAGAAACTGCCAAAAAACATGTCTGACTTTAAATAGCTGCCTCTGATTAATATTTTTCCAAGCTATCACCTTTAGCCATTGCTAAAGCAAGCCAGTAAAGCAAGTTAAAATTAAATCTGGGTCTTTATTTTTTTAGTGAGTTTATTAACAGTAAGTTGATAAGATAAGTGTCAGCCTTAAACCAAGGCTAGATGTCAGCCCTCTCAGGACTTTCTCTCCCTACCCTTCCTCATAACAAGTTTATGTAATTACAACAGGTTTTAGACAGGTAGAAAAACAAAAACTTCAAGTACTGTCCTAGTCACTGTTGACTTACACAGGAAGTCAAAACATATAACATACATGGAATATATGTTCAAAATCAGTTGGGGCATTTATGTGAAATTATATGCAAGATAATTTAATTGAACAGAATTAAAAACTCTTCACCATGATCTCCATCTGTGGAGATATTCAGAACTTGATGGGACACGATCCCGAGCAGCCTGACCTGACCTTTGCTCTGCTTTGAGTAAAAGGTTGGAGTAGATGACTTGGAGAAGTCACTTCCAGCCTCAGCCTTTCTGTTGCTTTTATCTGTCTAGAATCTAAAGAATACGAGAAAAACAGGGGCTTTTTTTCTGTCTTGCCAGGCAGGGAATAGCTCATTTTCTCTTCTCATGCAGAAACAGGATAAGGTTTTTTTATGTACATCATATAAAGTTTTGAGGAAGTCTAAGAGTAGGAGACTTTTTGAGACAAAAGTCAAAAATAAATAAATCCTTTTGCCTGAATTTTCCTCTTTTTCAATAAAAAGAAAACTTGGTGCTGTCTTTGTAATACAACAAAATAGCATCAAATAAAGAACAGGAAAAGATAGGAAAGAAGCTTGTACATTATCTGTGGGTGAAGATTAAAAGAGGGAAGAACATATTGTTTTGTGCTCGAAATCTTACATGAAGCAGACAATAGGAAGAGGAGACAGATGAAGGAGTGTTTGAGCTGCCATCAGAACCATACAAAGGACAGGTAATAAAGGTAGATTTTTGTTATCCGTATAACCTTTTGATTATAAGAATCCTGCGTGTCAGGGTGCAGGCAAACTAAGTGATCAGATTGTCAGTGTTGAGTACACACTTCTGGTTTCAGGAAGGTAGGACTTAGGCTATGGGAAAGCAGCACTTCATATCTAACTCTTACAAAGAAATTGACTGAAAACCCAAAGATGAGGAATAAACTCGGAAAGTATAATGAGATAGCAGCCTTGCTACTGGAGAACTGGGAAAAGAGCTTTGACACAACCTAGGGAGCTGAGGCTGAGACTTCCTGGGAAGATAATGTAAGGGATTAAAGTTGTTCAAATGAACAGGGAACTTTTGAAAGGGGCTGTTCTAAATATATAACTTGTTTAAAGAATTCAGAGGCAGCGTTAGGAAATCTTCAAATACCCAAAAATCAGAAAATAATTGTTTGTGGTCTGGATATAAAGGAATAACAAACATTTGGACTGATAAATTCAGAGGGACTTTGATACGAAATATATTCAAGTTGGAGAAGTCACAGAAAATTTCTGTTAAAGTATGAGAACTAAGAGGAAATGAGAGGAGAGTAGAGAGATATAGTAAACACAAAGGAAGACAAACTGCAGACAGTGCTGGAATATTCAACACTTTCTTTGCTTGAGTCTTCACAAAGGTAAATGGCAGTCAATTAAATTAATTTTAAGATGAAAAAGGGAATGCACTATGGGGACAGTGCTGGTGGGAGTAGTGAATATTTAAATTTAATATATGTATTCAAGTCAACAGTTCCAGATGAAATTCACCCATAATTCATGGGTGATAATTCATGCAGTAATCTGAGAACTATTTTAGAATATATTTGAATACATTTTGTTACGACAAATATTTGAAAAACTGTGGAGTATTACGAGTTTCTAGAAAACTGGTCAGACATAAGTGGAAATTAAGTATGTCATATGAACTCAATTTAGTTTTCTTTTTTTGGGGGCTACTAACTTAGTGACCAAAGACGTAAATTATATGCATTTTATTTTTCTTCAATAAATTTTTTAGATAAACTAAGAGCAAGTCAGAGGAAAGCACAGAAGAAATGCCCTAGGGGAAATTATGCCTGTGTGTACGAATTATTTCTTAAAAGTTGTTCTTGAAGAGCAGTTGCAATTGTTTTACATTGCACTTTGAAGATATTTCAAATGATACCCTTAAGAGGTCTATTCTGCTTAGTTTTCTAGCCCATATTTTCGTTAATGGTTTTGAATCATAAGCCAGTTATCAGCAGGACAAAGATAATACCCTCTAGCTGACACTAGACCATTAAATCCTCTTTTTCAGCATTCTTAGACAATCACAGCTATAGTGAAATGCCATGTGGAGATAGGAGTCAAGAACAAAAGAGAAAAGGGAAAGAGATTTCCAGTACTGATTAAATAAAATATTGCTGATGAAAAGTAGAAATTGTCCTGCATAATTAACATTGAAATTCTAAAGCCTGTTTGCAAGTCCGTGGTCAGCTACCAAAGATGGTCAGGGCAGAACAAGGAGTTGCACTGAGGAGGTTTCCTTCCAAACTCATGCTGAGATGTTTCTGGAGCAGTCGAGCTTCTACAGGTAATCTGAGAATGGATCGACAGATAGATGCTCAGGGGGAGAATCAATTTGCAGTGGAGTAATCTTATGGGAGGAGGGCTGAAGGCTTTCCGAAAGAATGGAATGTGGGACAAAACTTTCCGTACAGGCAGGAAGCAGGAACAAGAGAGGATATGCAATTCTGCTTACAAGAACTTTAAGCATACAGCTCTGCATGTGAAGACAAAAGTGGTTTTAATGTGATTTGAAGTGTTACTGAACAATTATTTAAAAAATTATAAATTCAGTTTGAAAAATATATAAGGACGTATATGCAACACTGGAAAAAGTTAAAAAAGAGGTAGAGTTTCTAGGGAGAACAAATATTTCTGGTTATGCTAGCCAGTGAGTTATGCTACCCAGTGTTAGCTGATCTGGGTCAGTATTGATCCCTTCATACCTAGCCTTCTTGGAGTGCTTAATTTATTTTTGTTATGTCTTGAGTTAACTGTGGACATCCCTTGCGTATTTTCTCAGTAGCTGAATTGAGTTTTCTGGTTCAGTTTTTCAGACCTCTGGAAAGTCTGTGGGAATAGGCCTTTTATGCTGAAGTTTTGCGTAGAGAGCTGTATTTGCAGCTTGGTTGAGGACTGCTATTTCTCTTTCATACTTGAAGAAGGCCTTGTGTGCTCAAAAACATAATTGTGTGGGATAACAAAGCAGAAGAAGTGTTTGAGAAAGAGGAAAGAAAAATTCAGGTTCTTCCAAAAGCTGATTTTTCAATAAAGCAAAGGAAGATCAAAGACTTGTATGAGAGATCCAGTTTTGGGGCATGAGATGGCAAGAGGGGCATCATTACACCCCAAGAGGTACAAGCAATGAGACAGCAGTCATGTCCCCACTTTCTCTTAGCAGAGCAAGAAAAATAAGCTCAGACTTTCCTGGGCACGATGAGATTCTGGAGAACGCATATTCCAGGACTCGTAGTCAGCTTGTGAGTTCTCTCTCTGGCGTGATCCAAAAGAACTGTTTTGACTGAAGCCCTGAGCAATAAAACGTTGCATGGATCAAGCAGCACATAGTTCATGCAGTCCCCATGGGCCACTTCAGGCAGGACCAGATGAGAGAAATGTCCTCTATGCTACTGCCAGGAAGCATGACTCCTCTGGAGTCTCTGGCAGAAGGCACCTGCAGACACCCCAGGTCAGCAGCGTCAAGGGTGTTGGAGCCAGGGCTAGAGGGCAATTTGCTCAAAGACCCAGGTACAACTCATGAGTAATGTGGAAGAATGGGGATATCTTTTACATGTCCCAAGGACATTAAACCCTGGGGGGAAATAAAATGTGATTTGATTTGCTTGTCATAGGAAGTACTATGTCAAGAGTCACCTGAACCAATGGAGAACGAGCCTTGCAGGAAGATAGGCAAGCACAGCGATGACCCAGCATGTGCCAGTAATTTAACTCAATATGCCATCTCTCCTGTCCTGAGCAGCCACCATAACGCATGAAGGCCAAGTCACGCGTCGAACAACTCAATGGACATTTTATGAATGTTTTACAGGGATGATCCATAGACTGTGGGAATCATACCTGTATATGCATGTATCACACGACAGGAAAGAGGGTGGCACTTAGTAAGCTTGTATTGGATAATTTAAGACTTGATTAATTTAAGACATACATTGTATGGACTAAGGGGTAGGGACTGAGCTGGGATGGATGGATTTTGTTCACGGCAGTCTCTATGGTTCTGGTTTGGATCACGTGATGTTCTGAAAACGTGACTAAAAATGTGGACAACACACCTGTGTTTTGGTTATTGCTGAGAAGTCCTTCCACGGCATTCCCACTCTGCCCTCCCAGCGAGCAGGCTGGGAGTGTGCAAGAAGCTAGGAGGGGACACAACAAAGGCAACTGGCACAAACTGATTAAACGGGACATTTTCTGCCACATAAAATCATGTTTAGTGACAAAAACTGAGGGGAGGAGGTATTCTGGCATGAGAGACTGACTGGGCACTCAGAGCCTGACTGGGCATTTTCACGGGAGGTGGTCAGTGTTCACTTTTATATTAATTACTCCGTTTTATTATTCCTCTTTATTTTGCTTATTAAATGTTTTTAACCCCCAGGTTTTCTCACCTTTGCTCTTCCTGTTGTCTCCGCTGTCTCACTAGAGTCAGAGCAGCTGAGTAGCTGGGTGGTGCTTAGCTGGTGAACTGAGTCAAACCTCCACACCTTGCCAATGGCCTTGCAAGTTACAGTACCACTCTCTATCTTAACATGCAGTTTAAAACCTTTTGGACATCACAGACACAAAGGTAATGTAACCAAACCAAGGAGAACGTTTCAGTTAAGCAATACTTCCAGAGAATTTAAAAGCATGCAGAATTTAGTACAATGTGCAGCAGGGCAGGATCCATAGATATGTGAAGGGGGAAAAAAATCAATATTTTCCTGTCAAAGGTTGATCATGCAGGATTAGCAGGATACCTTTATAGAATGAGATAAGTACTATTTTAGACCAGCACTTAAATTGATAAGGAAAGTTTTTTTACACCAATATATGACTAAGTATAGTAACAGAAATGCTATTTAACACTATAAGTACTGCAAGATGAGTAAAATATTACCCAAAGGGAAGAAATGGGTGGAAAAACAGGGCAAAGGAATGTTACAAAAGCAGCTTCTCAAAGACATTTGAAGGATTTATGTTTCTACAAAATTATCTTAATGATTCTCAAAATTATACTTATTGATAACAAAAATAAGAAGCATTACAAAAATAATAAGTTTTTATGTAAGAAGAACTTGAATTCTGAAGTTAGTATGTTCTACTATGTAGAGGACAGAAAGGAAAGCTCCAGAAATGGCCTGGGTAAGCACTGTGGTGGGATTTACTTCTGATTTTACACATCCATATCAAAACTAGTCACCATAACCTTTGTTTCACAATCTACAGATAAATGTAAGTACTCCCATCCTGCTCAACTGAGGTGCTTTAACCAGGCTGAGAGTTAACCAGGCTACAGAGTGTTTCTCTTCACTGACTACAAAGCCTTATGCAACACATCTAACTTTTAGATGTCTGTGGTAGGACAGACTTGTTTTATCCTCTGCTTGTTTGGGAAAAAACTTAAGATGCTCTCTGAAGTCAAGAATAGCTGCAAAAGACCTGGAGCACCGAGCAAAGAAACAATCTTCTTTCTTTTGGTCTTAGGGTTTAAGCAAATGGATATAGCACGTACCCATCACTAAACAAGATTTTATCAGAATTTTAAAGTTCATTATTGTTTTTGAATAAGTAGCTTTCACTCTTTATCATTGAAAAAAAATGGAAACAATCTCTAATTTTATTTGTGTATTAACTTGCCAGTGGTTGAGATCAAAAGGGCTCATTATTGCCAGAGAAAAATTAAACTTCTTTAGTACAAACCCAATACTGATCTCCACCTTTAGAAAGATGCCACTGAGAATAAATTTTCACTAAATAGAAAGCATGGAGATTAAGTCACAAGCACTAAATCCCCAAGATCTTGCATATTATGCAAGGCTTTTAACAGGCACAGGAATTTTTGCCTGGTTGTTTCCCATTGTTGCTGCTCATTATTCTTCAAAAACATAAAAGCCTTTGGGACTGAAAATTCTATTAACATCCCCCTAAAACACATTGAGAGAATTAAACTCTCCTTCTCCTTCTCTTTTTCTTGCTGCAGAAGTGAAAGCAGAACTGCACTGAGTGCTGTTCCACAGTGGTGGAATTGGATGTGTGGTCACATGTGTCCCATCCTGTCCCATTTCCAATTTCTAACTACATAGCCAAGATGATAACAGGCAACTCTTCCAACAACTCTGAATGCTCCAAAAACTAGATAATTAAATCTTTATGGAAATGTAATTGTATTTTCAACTGTGTATTTTCTTTTCCGCTGGTTTTCTTTTTTAAAAGTACCTCCTAATGAACAGTCTCTTCTAAGGTTAGCAGAATGCTATCAGGGACAATGAGATTTGTACGGAAAAGGAGGTAAGCAATCAAAACAAAAGTTCCTTTCTGGAATTGCAATAGCACGAAATTCTGATCAATATGTGATTATTTATCTCCAGATTGAAGATGCAGATTCTGAAATAATTTGGGTGTTTTATTCCTACATTCTTGGACTGTCTTGCTGAACAGCTGCAGTGAAAAAAACCACTAAACTCCATTTATTTTCATGAGACTCCTTGCATTTCTGTTTCTACACTACAGAACAGCTGAGAAAGTTCTCTGTGAAAGAGATCATTGACACCTTTCGGAGAAGCAGTTCACAGAAATCAGATTAAATCAATTTCCATCATGTGATGAGAGAAGAAACACATTTTATACCTAGATTCAGACGGTATTTCTGAATGGAAGAAATCTGACGCGTTGAATACGCTTCCACACTCCTCACTGCATAAAAGCAAACAAACTGAAAAGAAACAAAACCCAATTACTTGACATTGAAAATTTTAATGACTAAAAAGGTCACTATGCATTGTAAACCTGCTCCTTTTTATTTTGAGTAGAAATCCACTGTACCTAAAGGACATTAGTGTAGTGATTTTTCAAGATGACCTGTACTTAGAGCCATTTTCTTTGAATCAGCTCAAGGTCTTCAGAAATTGCTATATGTTTTTCCAAGTTTCTGAAGCAGAATACTCTCTTCCAATGATGCTAGATAGCACAGAGCTTCTCCAATATACTCATTTATACTGGGTGCTTCATTCCTGTGGTAATTCCTGCTGGAATCACTGCCCAGTGACACCAAAAAGTATTTCCAAGGCATAAACTACACGTAAACATCCTGTTCATGTAGAAATGTAAAAGACAAAGAAAAAATGGGATTTTAAAACAATAAAGAGCCTACATATAGGTCTCCTATACCTGAAGCACACCTTGAAAGCTTAATAAGTGCCAGTTACTTGAGATCCATTATACTAACTCTGTCTCTACATTAATCTGCTTCTCTCAAACAGCTCCTTCATAATTCTTCTCTTCACCTCTAAAGTAGCTGTAAGCAGTTTAACTTCAGAACTGAAAGCAATTTAGCTTCATAAATGAGATATAGTGCTATGGCCAACAAGTTCTGCCGAGAGTTTTTCCTGGATGGAGCATGACATTAACCAGGTGAGTCAAATTCCACGAAATCAGAACCCACCCTGGATACTTGTCGGGCAAGCCTGCAACTCAGCGTGTTATTTACTTGGACAGGTAAGTAAAGTCTCTGTAAGTACAGTCCTCCTGATGAAGGATCTGCCCTGCTTGGAGTTTGTCCAATGATTTGCTCCGCCCTCATTCCAGAGGCTTCACTGAACGCCTAACTCCTTTACATGGTTGTCCAGCATGCTCCTTTTAAGGACAACAGACTTAGGACATTTGGCAACTGACCCTGGTCATATTCTGGCAAACTTCCCTTGCCAGTAATCAGTATGGGATGAAAAAACTCTCGAGCCTTCAAAAGCTTTTATCTTCCTGCATATTCTGGTCATCAACTGAACAGGCAATAATACCATTCTTTGAGAGACATGTCCGCTGGGCTGCTGTTGTGTGCCCCCCATGAAAAATCAAAACACAAACCTCGAAGCATTTATAGGTCTAACTTATCATTTAACAATTTTTTGCCTCCTTAAAATACATCTCCATGTTTACTCTTGTTGAATGACATGTGGTTGGTGCTGTGTGAACCCAAGGCTACTGTGTGCACCAAAACCTTTAACCTGCAGTGGATCTGCATGGACAAGTCTTGCAACCAAAAGAAACACTCTCACAGCCTGGGAGAGTCCATGTGCACGTCAGAGCAGCTGTAAAGGCAGAACTGTTTGTCTTGCACCAGTGTCTGATTCTCTACTAGCACAGAGTTCAGCACAGAGTTTTCAGACCTCTTCCAACTGAAATGTGCACATTCCTCATAAAAGGACAGAGAATTTGGTAGAGTTAACACAGATTTTTAAGACTTCATTCCATGAAGTGCTAATAATATTCCTCAAACTTACAAAACATAACCTCGGTAGTGAATTTCAAAATTGAAAACTTTGAAAATGGTCTGAAAATAGTCCACAATTGTCAGCAAACAATCTCAGCTGAAAAAAAAGCAGATGTCCTCTGACAAAACACCATGCTATTGTTTTGATTTTGGTCATTTTGGAGGAGGAATTTTGTTTTAAAATTAGTTGCACAATATAACTCCCAGATCAGGATTTTAATTTTTGGAAGCCTATACGTTCAAGGCCAGGCTGGATGGACTTGAAACAACCTGGTCTAGTGAAAGATATCTCTGCCCACAGCAGGAGATGGACTTAGTGTTCTTTAAAGTTCCTTTCCAACCCAAACTACTGTATGTTTGCTTTTATACAGAATGCAAAAACAACGGGAAAAAATTCTGCCTACAGTGGCACTATAAAAAGTCTCTTTGTTTGCAGGGGATTTCTCTTCATGACAGCAAAATCTTTTATGTGGACTTTTACCAAATAAAATGCGAGTCAGTAGTAGCATAATGACGTCTGCTGAGATGCAACATGGGAAGGAAAAATATTTAAATCCTTTCACCAATTTTTTGCTAGCTTTTTCATTTTTAATTATTCCAAGTGATGAGAGATAATTGGAAGTGGTAGAATTGTACTTCTTGTAACTGATGCATGTTGATGACATGCTATTGTCATCAGCCATGCTGGCTTTTATCTAAGATGTTTGATCAGCTGTGTTATTGTTGAGAAAAAGGTGTTAATTAGCCAAAACCATTAACTAATACGTTTGAATTACACTCAGAGCAAGTTCTAATTCACTTCCTTGGATAAATTTGTTCTGATGAAACACAAAATTGAATAAAGATATTTTTTCAAAACTATGTAGGACTTTTAATTGATAGAGGTAACTATATGAAATTTCTCTGTGGCATAATTATTCTAAAATGATCATTCCTAGACCTAATCTTACTTTTTTTCCTTTTTTTTTTATTACTAATGATTTTAATAGTTTGCTTCCTTTCAATAAAAGACATTTTTATTTCAGTTTTATTAATACACTTTATAAGTTCTCACATTTCTCCCCCAGGTGATATTTTGTTAATCAAGTTTCTGCATAATTTTATTTTATCTTTTGGAGATTTTTAGAATTCTTTATTAGATCTTCTCCCACCTTGACCTAAAACTTCACATTAATACTTTGTTCTTTTGATTAATATCTGTTTTTCATAAATGTCCAGAAGTAAAAACACATGAATAAATGAATCTTATACTATGTAAATGTTTGACTTCATAATACTGTAGGGGAAAATCTTTTCTGTCAGTCTTATATACTCTTAGTCTTTATAAAGTTTACCGAACTGCTAGATGACCTCATCCACAGTTTTCACATTGACAGTAATGTATTTAACCAGCCTTCAGTTCCCTTGTTCCTCTCTTAAATTTTCAGTCATTCTTCATCTCTCTTTGAACTTTCAGTGATCAGTTTATCATCAACAATAAAATTGTTTCAGTCATTTATGTCTGTCAGGTCCTGAGAATATTTCATAGCCAGATCAAAGCTGGGCTTATCTTATTCAAGACATTACTTCCTAATGTTACACTAATTTTGGATGATAAAGGCACGAATGTATTTACTCAGGGATTCTTTGTAATCTTTACTTTCTCAGAAAAAAGTTCTATGATGTCCACCATCAAAACAAACCACACAAGTACTCCCGTTGCCCCTTGCTGCTGCAAACAAACTCAGCTTGCAATAAAATTGACTTCCGAAGACTTGGAGTTAGCTGTACATATTCCTCTTTTTCCTTATTCTGTCAAGACATAGCAAACACTCCCCAAACTTGGGCTGGCAAAGTGTCTCCTACTCTACCAGACCGAGCACTTTACTGGTAGCAAGTGTGGGCTCATAACATGCCCCAAGCCAAGCAGTGCAGGCAAAATGGGCCAGGCTCAAGGAGAAAGCTTCTGCTTAAATAAGAGAACAAGGTACCAGCAGACATTTCACACCTCCAGCCCCATTCAGCACGGCTGAGGATGTTCCTCTCAACAAAGTTAAATTTCAGGCAGCAATGAGAGGAGTCTGCAGCCAAATAACCTCCACCAGGCTGGAGTAGAAGTGAGTGAAGACAGTCTCCGCTCTCTTCTTCATGCCTATATCCATGTGTTCATATTTTAGTACCTACTGAAATTAACCATAGGATATTAGGGTAGCTGTGTCATTAATAGCATGTCTTAAGAACAGACCAAAATTCAGAAACAGTGCTGGGATGTTTCTATCTGCATCCGCATTGTCCCAGTGTTTTCATTGCCCTTGCCCAAAGGCCTACTGCTGTCATGTTAAAGAAAGGCAGCTCAATTTTGAAGAGTAAATTCTGCTTGATAAGGATGTATTTTCATGGATTACTTCTTTTATTATCACAGGGATTCTCTGAGGGAGTAATGGAGAGGCAGGAAAAAAATCACCCAAAAAGTTATTATTTTTGAAAAGGTTAATGCTTATGAGCTGAAAACTGACCACGTGCAAATTCTCTTCTTTCCACAGAATTAATCTGCATGAATTATCATTCATCTTTCTTAATTTAGATAAGGAGATTTCATTGAGTTTGGGAGCAATCTCCTTAATGTCTCATGATTTAGGCAACACGAGACTTCTATGCCATGCTGTGAATGCTTTTTTTCTCGCAAAAAATTGGTTTCTTCTGGGATGCAAGATCAGCCTTGTAACAAGAGAGCATATTGGTATCTGTCATTTAATCAACAGTAAGGAAAACATGTATTTCAAGGCAAATATATTACAGCGAATAAAGACTAAAATTCAGATGTGAAATCATACTATAAATCCCACTTTGATTCCCGTAATGTGTTTATTAAAGTAACACAGAAGAGAAAAATATTCATCAGTAATTGCTTTACCATTAATATTTTCTTTTAAAATAGACCAAGCTCAGAGATCAGCTACAGAGTTGCACTGAACCATATTTTAGGGCTCTTCTAATTTGCTTCATTTGAACTTGCTTCAGTATTAAAGTCTAATAGCATGAAAGATCAGGGAGCACTAACAATGAGGTTTGACTAGCACCATCCCCTTCTCTCTTATTCTGAAATAATTACTTATTTCAGGTTCAAAGCAAGCTCTAAATTAATATTTTATGGCCATGCCATTTTTGTGGAAAGAATCAGAATTCTTCCTAATCGAACTTGAGAGGATGTGTAAAAAAATGCATAAAGATGCTATTACTTTGTTATTAGATGTAATTCTGAGCCTCCCACAGATCCCTGGAGCACCCTGGTTCCAAGCCAGCCAGCTCAGTCACACGACGCTGAGCCCTCAGCCTCCTGGGTTAATGGGCTCATGCAAATTTACATCAGTGGTGGGCAAGGCCTCTTCAACAAGAGATTTCAACAAAAATTTAGGAGATGGATTTAAAATGTCGGCTATTAGCCTTGTGTGGCAGATATGAATAAATGACCATAGATCGTGTCACATCAGCGACAGCAATGTCACTTGAAACAAAGAAACTTATTCAGGTGGCCAGCCTCCATTCCCAGCAGCTGCTGCCAAAGCCAAGACCAGCTGAACAATTTAATTTTGGAAACAGCTCATGCCTTAGAAATATGTGTTCCCTCTCTCCTAAATTTCTAACATGCAAGATTTTTTTGCTTTTAATCTAGTTTCGATCTGATTAAAAACAAATGTAAATTTGCATGTTAACAGCTCCTGTGACCTGGAAACACAGAGCCTTTGCCATCTCTACTGACCCACTCGCCTGAAGGATCTGTTTACATCTGGGAGGTCAAATCACCAGATCCAGTGGGTGTAAATCAGGAAGAAAGTGGCAAAAGCATACTTTATGGGTCAAAAAAATGAGACGTCTTTTATGTCTTACAAATCAACAGTATTTCTTTTCAATTACATGAAAGGCCTCATTAGCTGTACATTTCCAATTCCCAAGAAAATATGAAGGACAAGGAGGGTAGAGATACAACACCACAAATATGTGAAGTACGGCAATCTGGAATTCCTTACTGAAATTCGTTAAGGAGAGTCATCAGTCACTGTTCCCTCTAACCTGGCTTCAGGTCACTACCTTTATTCTTAATCTTTACAAAGATTAACAATCGGCCAATTTACATATATATAGCTCTGTAAAAGATTTACAGATTTGAATGGTAGGAATGAGCTTCAGATATCCTGGCAAACTTCCTATCTTCATTGTTCTTCCAAATCAAATCCCAGTATGTGGTCTCTTCTCCACCACCCCTCTTTCCCAAAATAAAATGAAATTCATCCAACCACAGTGGAACAATAACTAAAAATAATACAAAACAATTGAATTTTGTTCTGACTTTTTCAGAACAGGGTCTTTTTTTTTTTTTCTAAAACATATCCTGAGTGATTTTAAGCTTACTTATGAAAAAGGCAGAAGAATATAGTTCATGGGTAAAGATGTTTTTGTCTGCTGCTAGGTAGCACGGCACAGCAGCTCTGGGCTCCCAAGGGCTGGATTCTTAACAGAGCAAAGTCAACAGTAGTAGCTCAAATTAGCTTCTTGGCCAACTCTTGGATACACTTTAAACAAATTGTCAACACTTCAACAAAATTATCCTTTCCATTACTTTCCTGATGTGTGACACAGTAACTTTCATGGAAAAAAACCACCCATAACACTCGCGGTCAACTTCCCTTAGGCTATAAAAATTGCTGTTTTCTACCTGATTCAGCAGTTTAAGATTTCTTTAGAACACAATTACTTATCAATACAAAGGAAACACTTCTTGAAAAAAAATTACATTCCCAGCTGTGGTACTCAAGGCCAGATTGATACAGAACCAACTGTTTGGGCTCTCTCTGTTTTAACCCTTGATGAGGGCAATACAACTCCCTTTTTCTGTCTCCAGCACAACTCAATGCTGGCTCATCCCAAACATCAGCTTTTCCTATGGGACAACATCACCAGGTTTGTTGATTTCCCCTGAAAAGAGGCAGCTGCTGGTTAACAGCAATCATTGGCAAGCAGGCACATTCCTCCTGCCTGCCCATAGCTGCCAGTGGGGAGCAGAAGCCAGCTCTGCAGCCCTGGTCCAGAAAAGGGCTGATAGCTTGACCTTCAAGAGCAGACCACTCTCTTCTGGCTGCTGAGGTCGAGACAGTTTGGAATAGAGATCTCTGCTGTGTGTATCAACAGCCCCATCAACGGGCTCCCATTCCATGCCGGGTCCTTGTGCAGTGGCTGTGTGCAGACTGTAAGTACTGCTAACCCACTGCAGCCAAGTGTGCAGAGTGGTCATGATGTCTCTTAAAAGATAAATATGTTGTGTGGCTATACAGATAAACCCCACTTTCCCCAGGTATTCTGAACGATTGACAATGGGAGGTTAACGAGAATTTCTGTCGGATCTTGAAAACTCTCCTGGTTACTCAAGCAGTCTGCAAATTCCTCTGTCACAAGGTTCAATGTCTCCACATTCCTTTGCAGAGTGTCAGGGTGATCTAACAACAGGAAACCTGCTGTTGCTGGTTGCAGAGCAACCAAGGAGAGAAATAATCTGTGCTATAACAATTTGGTCTTCAACCAGGCTCAAGTTAGTAATGGTGGGGCCCAGGAATAGCTGCTCACAGCTGTGTGATGAGACTGCAAGCTTTCCACAGTGTTCAAGTATCCTTGGTAAGCCACTTTCCTACAAGTCTCCTCAAAAACAACTGAGTGGCTTGAAAGCTTTAACAAACAAACAAACAAACCCCTGAACCAAACAGGCTTTATTATAAAAAAAAGTGAGTCAAGTAAAATTTTAAATAGAAAAATATCATCTATTTAATAAGCAAATAAAATTAAATTTTAAAAATTACCTTTTTATACAGACCTCTCCATCTCCAAAACAGTCCTTTATTCTGATGTTGGTTTAACTAGTTTTGTGGCTTCCTGACCAGAGGCCCCCCTGATGTGGACAGTTCTCCCTCTGTCCCTGTCAGGGCTGGCCAGCTGCTCTCTGCTCCTTGCAAGCAGTTCCCATCTCTGAGCTAAAGGTTCCCATTTCTGTACCCTGATCCTTTGCTACCCCTCCCTGACAGTTCCTGAACCTGTCCAGTCCCTCAGCACACTCCTTCAAGAGCAATTTCCCCCATTTTGCCTTCTTTCCAGACAGCTGCAGCTGATTAAGTTTCTATTTAAGTGATCAGCATGAATACATCTATAGCAACAAATTAAGTGCTAAATTTGCCTGGGTCAAAATTTCTCAATTGTGTGGACCAACCAGTTTTTTGGTTGCCAGCACTCAGGGTAAGATTAGTTAAGCCCTGCTGCTCAGCCTTGGAGGTAAAGGGAACTGCGCTGCCCACAGCCTTGTTAAAAGCCATTAATTCTGTTAATATCTTCCTCACCTGTCTTGTCTCTTGACAGGCCACACAGAAAATTCAGCAAACTCAGACACTTGCACAGAAAGACCTGGCAGCATCACCAGGGCTGTGCTGTTACTGCCACATTTCGGTCACTTCAGCAGTCTGCTTTGCACCCTGGTGCCTTCTCCAAGACTGAGGTGACACACATCAGCCCTGTTCCCTGCAAACACTGCAAAAGGGCTGATACTATCCCCTGTGTCTGAATGGCATCATCAAACTTTGAGAGAGGCACATGCAGACCTGTGGAGGAAGTCAGAGGTATTGTGGAAATGGCCATTATAATTAAGGCCCATCTCTTAAAAAAAAAAAAAACAAACCACCAACAAAACCCCAGTTAAAACTCACAATCAGAATAGACTAAGCTGCAAAACAACATTCTTGTTAAGACCATGCCCTCTGTTATAGATACTGCAAGCAATGGGACTGTAAATATAATAATTAGTGAGGAAAGTCCTTACCTAATGCAATTTAACATTGACTAATCTCTATAGCTGAACATATGTGGTTTACAGCTAGTGACTGATGTGTTGCAAACAGTGGCTGTGTCAAATTCAGGCAGGGGTGAGTTACAGCTGAGTATAACCCAAAACACACATTGTGCTCTTCTTCTGAGTTTCAAAAGTCTGTAAACAAGGATTCCCTAATTTCCTACTTATTCACTTAATGCTATCTAACTACGCATTTACATTATTTTTTGGCAAGGTTTCCCTTTGCAGTGGTTCTCCGTTGTTTTCTGTAGCATGGTTCGACCAAAGTTTCTCACAGAAAACAGCAGAAAACCAGCTATTAATACATTGCAGTAGAACTATATTTCATAGAAAGCACATGCAGTATTTGTAACTTAAGTGTGTGCCAAATTCAAACTTACAACAAAGCAACAAGAGCAACTAGTTTTAATACTTCAAGTTTCTCATAAGCTCTGCTGTTGCAAAGGTCAGTAGAATTCTAACGGAAGTAAACTTTCAAACCTTTAGAAATATAAATCATTTATCACTTAGGGAGGATTTGCTAGGATTATTTAGGCGCTACACTGTTAGTACATAAAAGGAAAGATTTCTTTGTTAAAACCTCTCAGTAATCTTCACTAATATATATTTTTGTGTGTCTTATCACACCCCAAAGGAAAGAAAGAAGAAGGGAATTTTTTTGTGGGGGGAGGGGGAAATGGTGGGGAGGGGAAGTACCTTACGTTTATTTATACCCCTTTTGATAAAGATTCTGAATTATTAGTATTATATAGTTAAAGCTCAAATGTATATCCAAGGAGTTTACAGTAATTAACTGTTAGCCACTGTTTACCACAAGCTCAGTAGAATATCCATCAAAATGAAACAAAAAAGATGACATAAATACAATCAAAGCAAATCCATTTAGAATGTGAATGACTATTCATGGTACTCATCCAGCTGTAATTATTACATATATTCAGCTTTCCTGCCTCTGGACAGTGGAGCTGAGCCTTGTTTGCAGTATCAGAAGCAACTTTTTCACAGGAAGAATGAAATTTTCCAGTTTCCTTTTTTCATCTCACTTTTGGTATGTCCTGTAATTTCTGTCTCTCTGCTCTCTTTCTTCTCTCTGCTCCTCAGTGGACTTGCTGGCAGGCTAAACTACAGAAAAATTTCAATTAAAAATGGCTCCTTTCCCTGCTTAACAGAAGCCTCACAGTTCATTTCAGCACAGTGAGAATTTTGTCACAGTCAGGCAAAGAGTATTACCTCAGCAGAAACAGAAATGTTTTCAACACTGGCTTTTCAAAGGACTCTGCTTCACTGACTTGTTGGAAATATCCACGCTTCACAAAAATTGAATGCTCCGTGTAATCTAGCTAAAAAAATGCCCTAATAACTTTTATTCATTCTTCAGATAATGAAATATAACAATTAGTACTGTTTACCAGGCTTGAGGCATTACTTGTTTAAAGGATGAACAAGAAGCACAAACTTCTCCTGCAGGAAGAGTAAGGGATTAAATGTGTCTGACCTTTTCCACTTTGAACTTTCAAAAAAATCTTTTAAATACAGGACTCTTTACAGAACTTCTCCTAATTTTTGCAGTTCATATACAATTAAAAAGTTAGAATGTGTCATCTCAGGAAACTGTGTAAGGAAACAATATGTATTAGATGTCTAAGTATCTGATTTTCTTACTGCCAAGAAAATCCACAGTGAAAGAGTTGAAGAAAATATAATGTTCTGAACATGTGGAATTATGAAAATTGTTCCTAATACAGAAACTAATGAGATAGTAGAGCAGATACTCAGGGAAGTTCATGTGAGTGCTAGGTGGAAGCAAGATCTGAGGACAGACTTAATGGTCATAAGATACCTTATAGGCGATGATGACACCTGGAGCTTTTACTGTGGCTCTCTGTGTGTCTGGGTGCAGCAATGGCAAAGCACCACACAAAGAGGTGGTGTTTCCAAAGAACTGCAACAACAAGGTGTGTGAGTGGAAGTTCTGCCTGAACATGAGGAAGAACTTCTTTACTGTGCAGGTGGCCACGTACTGGAACAGGTTGCCCAGAGAGGCTGTGGAGTCTCCCTCACTGGAGATACTCAAGAACTGTAAGGACACAATCCTGTGCCATGGGCTCTGGTATGGCCCTGCTTGAGCAGGGAGGTTGCACCAGATGATACACTGTGGTTCCTTCCAACCTCTGTGATTCTGTGAGATATACAGATGTATACCTAGCTAGCTAGCTAGAACATTTCCAGCTGTTTGCTGAGCCAGTGGCCTCTATAGCAGCCTTTGGTTTGCCAAAAAATTATGTAAAGTAGCCTACATATTTAACTGAAAGAATATAATTCAGAGAGTAGTTTTCAAGAACACCTTGTTTTCAGTCCAAAATCCAGGTTTATGCAGCTACCTTATGGCTAAATAGTCCTTAATAGGACTACAACAGTATTGTGGGGTTTCTGCTCTACAACTGGATTCCTTTTTAGCTCTCAACATTAACTGTGTTAAAAAAATGCCACATCATCTGAAAGCATGGCCAAAAGGAGATTATGAATCTGCTACTTTATGTTCTTAACATCTTGATACAATCATCAGGCAAAATAGGATGCAATGATAAAATAGGAGAATAAAATGTCAGCATTTGCCCATGATTTGAATGCCAGGACACATGTCCTTCCCAGATGATTTCTAGGAATACTGGACACAAACACCCATGAGCAAAAGCAGACAGAACTATAATTTTTTGAAGATCTATTGAGGCTTAGCTCTGCTTCTCAAGAACCAGGTAAAAAAATCTGGGGGAGAGGACAATAAAAGGGCCACATAAGCCATGTTTCATTACTTCCAAATACTTTCATATTTTTTCATATTCAATCAAAATATGGATGCAACTTGCTACAGATTCCTTTGACTTCTGGGAATAGATTGAAAAATTCCAGTACCATTGAGCTAGGCCATAATTTCCAAATGTTGCTGCCCCTTAAATACAGTTATCATTGCAAGGCACCTGCCGGATTGTATACGCAGAGGAGGGAAGGAGGCACCACACTGTGCTGGCACATCCCCAGTCACTACAAAAACAAGAGATGCCTGACAACTGAAAGAAATCAATGCCAATTTGCTCATTACTGGTTAGCAGAATAGCCATTACTTCACTCATTAAATCATCAGCTAACTAACAGGTAAAATTCAAAAGTTAATGGAAACTTCATACTGCTGCTATGTAAAATTTTCTCTATTCTGTTTTCAAGCTGCTGTGTGTTCTGGTGAAGACCTGCTCTGTCTCTGAGAGCCTGTTGCCATGGAAGTGACTGAAATATCACTAGTTAAGCAATAGCCTCTATTTTCTAAACAAATAAGCAGCTTCCTTCTGCAAAGGGCTGTAAGTGGGCCTTGTGCTACTCTCAGGTGTGCATTGCACTTGCCAAATGCTTTTAAGCACAGAGCTCAGCTCTAAGAAATCAGGTCACCTAACAGGAAGGACCAGCTAGAAGGTATTGCCTCGTGTGGGCAGAAGTGATCTCAAACTTCACAGTATTTCCAAATCAGATCAGGTCAACCCTCACTTCTGCTGCTTACTGGCAAAGAAGACTCATTGCAAACATTGAGAAGTGGAGAAACTACGTAAGTTTCAGCTCAGGCAAAGCTTAAAGCCAGATGTCCAGATCAACGGCATAGCCCCATGAACAAAAACGATGAAGCAAAAGAAGGTGCAATATTTAAATGTCAAACCACTTTTGCCTGTTAGGGAGCATGATAATACTTTGTTTGGAGAAGACATGGCAGGAACACCACACTGCAGAAGAGGAAGATGTAAATCTGTATAATTCTCACATTAACCCCTCAGGTTTGGGGGGAGAACTGCTAATATTATGATCTCAGACAAACCATGGGGCCCACACAACCAGTGTTATCTCAGGTATAAGCTGTAGCTTATACGTGCTGATATGTGACAACATGCTGTAGTGCACCAGAAAAAAGAGGCTGTATTCTGACAAAAAGCTGCAGATTTTACGTATACATGTACTGATTTCCATTAATACATCTTGATTTGGAGACCCTTTCTGTATCAGAAGCTTGTATTAGTATCTGGTATGAAATGACTACCAACACAGAACCATCAGCAGAGTGAAGATAAAAGGTTCCTTAAAAGAAGTATCCAATAGGAAATTGCTTAACATTGGCCTTAGTGTTTAAAGGGGAAATATCATCCTCCTTCCAAATACACAAAAAAGGTAATATGCAGTGACAATAATGAAATTATTTCGCTTAGAACACTAATGGCAGACATTATCTCCTCTATTGCAAGTGCCCTTTAGGGTGCAAAGTGCTGGAGCACAGATTCTATTGCAGTTGAACTGTGCTGGCACTTTGAGACAGGAGGCCCTATATATTACACTATTGGAGGAGCATACAAGCTATAGTTTCGATCAATATGTAATTTCCAGATACAACATAAAGAGCATCTGGAACAAGAGTCCCATTGCAGAACAGTTGAATCTGGCCCCAGATTTGCAGCAGATGCATACACTCCTGATAAGACAAGTGGCAGATTTACTTAATGAGTAACATGCAATCTTACTAAATCTTTGAAGTGAAACCACCAGCTATTCCAGATGAAAACAGTGATCCTACTAAAGGAGGCTCTCAGCTTTCTGATAAAAGTATGGTGGTAAAAGTAACTAGATCAAGTGTTAACCAAGAGTTTAATAACAAACAGAAGATAGTAATTCATTAGGCAAAAATCTATGTCTTTCCTAATTCGTAGACACCAGTCTTATACGGAGGAGAGTTTCAGAAAAGCCATCATTAATCTTTAGCTCATTTACCCATTGCCAAAGCATGTTTAGCCCAATAAACCCTTTCTACCCCCTTGAACTTCAGAGTGGTACAAAAGCACTTATAGCAGATATGGGTTCAAATTATCTCAAAAACCTATAAATTCCCTGATATATCCAGTAAAGAATTTTTGTGTTATTTAAGGGAAAAAAAAAAAAACAACACATAAAAACCCCACCATAGTAATTTATTTCCATTTAGGTTTCTATTAATCACTGTTAGACCACAGAAACTGGTAGCAGTAAACCATTAAGGTATAAATTCTGATTAGTCAAAACTAATCAGTACACTGGCAAAAACTCCTGTGAAAACCTAAATCAATGAAAACTGATGGAACCGCTCCACTCTTGCAGTATAAGAACATATCCATGAAAGCTCTACAAGCAAAAGCACGCTATTTTGATACTGTAATACTAATTAGTTGTAAAGAGATAGATGAAACTTCAGATTTTTCTACTCAGCAGTTAACTTTCTGTTTCAAGCACTCTGGGGTACAATTCCTATGCTTCATGAAGGTGATAAGATAAATGTGATACAGCTGCACAGTACCCTCCTTACATTCCCTTTCAGCTACCTCAGAATTTCTGGAGGTCAGCCAAAGCAGTGACTCCTGCCTTAGTTTGAAGACAGCCACAAAGAGTGGCTCTTGGAGAGAAAGCTGAAGACTTGAACAATGTTCCAAGACAGCCCAGCACCACACAGGTGTGCACACCTCCACTGGAAGGGTCCTTTGTTTTCAGCCTTTCTTTGCTAGGCAAGGACTCTGGAAACCACTCAGAAGTGCAAGGATTCTCACTATTAAGGAAAATACGATGATCTGTACTGCCCTTTCTCTCCCACGTTTGTTTTTCCTCTTTTTTACTAAAGAGAAGGGTTGAGACTTGCTGGAGGCCTGGGCCATCCCTGTTCAGTGGCAGTCTGAAGATACAGAATGAGAGAAGGTATCCACAGCTGGATCTTGATGCTTTCTAGCTATCTTCTGCCACAGCCAGCCTTTAGGGGTCTTCATAGCAGCATATGAAACAGAGCACTCCTGAACTTGCCCTGACACAGGTTATTAGCTGAAGTGCATTGAGGTGTGCGGAGACAGAAAAAGCATTCCCTGAGCTGGAGCAGGTCCTGCCTCTCAGCCTATCAGTAATGTCGCTCCTACCAAGGCACTCGGCTATTTGCATCCTTTATATTTCCCCTTTTGACAACTATAGTAAAAATCCTTCCCCACTATCACTATAATATGTTAAGACATCAGTGTTTGCAGCTATCTGCTTTGCTCATCTGCCAGAATTTTATTACTCAGCAGCAGGAATGGCAGACCCAGACAAGAACCTTCATCTCTGCTGCTCTAGTGCAAAATCTGATACACGACATCTTTGGGGGAAAAGGAGAGTGCAGCAGTGCACGCTTAACAGGCAGCTGAGGCACAGATATACACGAATGAAAGGCAGGGCAGGCAGGGACAGCAATACCTTAAATCATGCCAGTACACTTCAGTGAAAGATATCTGTTAAATAACTAAATTGAATACTCTGATATCCATATGCATCCATATTTACCCAGAGTAAATAGGATACACAAAATTGTAATTCAAACATTACATCGGAAAGTCCTTAACTTATCCACCTTCCTAAATTACTTTTATAAAAGCATTTGTTGGGTTTTTTTTTCACGTTACAAACATTATTTTCGCAGTTTTCATTAACTGAAGTTAGTTGCATATGATGTCATGGTGACTGTTCACCACTCAATTTATGTTACTTTTACACAGCTAGTTAAAGAAATACTAAGAAAGATCAAAAATGGGTCTCTCAGTCTTCTACTGGACACTTACATTGTTCTTTGCAAAGTAGAAAATACACAACCATTCAGTAAACTATCTTCTATTATGGCAATAATGAATGATATAAAAACCAGTCTAAAACGAAGCTCAACTATAATAATTCAAGAACATACCAGCTCCAGGGGTTATACAGAAATCCAGATAATCTAGAGCAGGGAACCTGGGCTCCCACAGGAGGCATACAAAAGTTGTGGTGGAGAGAAGGAAGGCATTTCATTTGTGGGACATCAGTAGCAGCTGATTTGCCCTTGGGCTCAGTCACTGTTTTAAGTCCCCTTTCCACCTACACAAGTGGGAAGATTAAGAAAGACACTGGCCCACATTCAGACAAGGAGAGACTACTTGGTTAAGGAACCACCCCTTGCCCCACCCCCTTGTACTTAAAAAATTTTTAAGCCTTTAGAAATCTGAGTTCTGAAGAAATTGTTCTTTTCTCCTTGATTTTGCATTACTTTTTGATAAGGAATGGACTAACCTGAGACCAGAACCTTTATTAGCAAACAGAAAATCAGGGCTTTTTACTGAAGGTATTAGACACCATGGGATTTTTCGGCATTTGTGCAGACTGAAGGCATTGTTTTAGTTTTGTTTTAGCTTCTTACTATCCAAACCATTTTCATTGGCAATAAATTAATCTTCCATAAATCTGTTTAGCCCATAGTGGTAACTGCTAAATGGTATCACTTTCTTTATCTTGACCCACGAGATTCTCCATCTTATTTTCTTCCCTTATCCTGTTGAGGAGGAGGGAGAGAGTAGCCAAGTGGGTGTCTGGCAGCCAAACAAGGTCAACCCATGACAGAATGCAAGATTAAAAAACAGCCTTCAGGAAAAGGAGTCCCCTGCCCCCCTTGTGTGCGTTGCCTCTTCCTCTTGTTTGGTGTATAGGTGAGATTGTCACCGCACTTGCCCCAAAAGTCATCACCACTACTGCCAATTTTTTTGCCAGCAGTGACTAGCATCCAACATTCAGACTTCTTGTGTCTCTGATTATCTTAGGAATTAGCTTTTTGAGGTCACTCCTTGTTTCCAGCCTCTACAGCTTCTCTTGTTTGACCTCAGTTTATGCTGAAATAAGTACAGAATTCTTTAATGCCTGGGCACTGCCTAATAATTCAGCTGATTTAGATTTGCATCTAATTTATTAGTCACACAGAAAGAAAGGTGGAGCTAATTACTTCATTGAGTTTTCCCTTGCAGATAGAATAACCTGTCTTCCTTTACTGCCTACATAAAAATACTATCCTTGAACTCTATCTATTACAATTCTGTGTCATTATAAGTCTTTGCTGGGTTTCTATATGACTTGTGAAATCAGTAATTTTACAGGCAGAGAAACCAACAGATCAGGACACAAATCAGGAGGTTCAGATTCTAGTTCTATCTCATCTATACCTTCCAACAAATGATTATTGCTGAATTTTGTGATGGAATACCTTATTTCTTCAGGACTTCTGCATTTAGTTTTGGGGTTTCTCTGGTTTCAATCTTGATTCTTCAGACTTAAATTGATTTTTTTTTTTGAGTTTTGCCACTNAGCTTTTACTTTTCTAACGATACTCTTACCCATCATCCCCTTCATCTTTACTATACATTTTTTAAATTGGTAGAGAAATGAGCTAGCACAGACAGAAGTCAGTACTTTTTTTAAATTCAGCAAACTCCAGTATAAGCCCTAAAGGCTCACACTTTTCCAGACAGAGCTAATATTCTGTCTGGAACAGCTCCCAAAACAGGCATGTTTTAACAAGTACATTTATGATTAAGCTGAATTGTGAAAGGAGAAGTATGCAGAACTGAAAGGCCCCTGACAGGGTTTTAACTTTATTCAGAAATTGAAACAAATGCAGACAGGTGCAGAATCCTCCTAGAAATTCCTGAGGCACAGTCTTATTTACAAAGAAGGAAGCCAGCCCTGCTGAACTAAGCGATCAGCTGTCTTTGTCTCCAGCCATAGGGCAGTGTGATGTGCAGCTGCAAGGTGCAGGGACTCCAGCAGCCTGCATGGCCCTCGGAGGTGGGGTTTGGGAGGTCTGTGTCCAGGTGTTGTTAGCAGGGGTGGCCCCTGTGAGAAGAGGCCCGAGCAAGCCAAGGTGACCCAATCCCTCGTGGACAGAGAGCAGCTCCTTTCCACAACATTGGAAAGGAACCATTCCAACGTGGCCATTGTCCCCAGAGCCCAGTCCACCTGGCCCCCTGGACAACTACAGCTGTAGATAGGTCCTTTCTTTTTGTGATGTGTTTCCCAGCAGAGACGCCACAAGGATAAGCTTGTGGTTTGATCTTTCCATTACAAAGACATCCCAAGTCACTACAGAAACAGACTATATGCCCCCACAGGCCCTACTTGACAAAGCATGGTATCATTTCTGTAAGAGAAGGTAGAAAGAAAAAGCTTTTCTCCATTAAAAATGCCTTCGCCTTCACCCTGGAATGTGTAATATCAAACACAGCAAACAGCTCTTCTGAAAGAGGCTTATGTTTCCCTCATGGTGCAGTCAATATGAGACTGTTTTCTCTCCCTCTTCTCCACAGTCCATCCTAGGCAAGCAAGAGAGGATATAAGCATTCCCAGTGCCATACTATAATCAGGACACTGCGGCCTGTAGGAGAGCCCACAGGGTCAAGAGGAGGCTGGACAAATTCATGGACTATAGCTATACCCAGAGGTATAAAATACAAAGGCAACACTTCTGTTTGAGGAAGTACTTGACCTAAATGGTGGAGAATGGGAGAACATCTGCAGGGAGCACTACTAGATGCTCACCACAGTCACACCACTGCTGGAGATAGAATGCTAAGCTAGGTGCCCTGGTAAAGCTGTTCTTCAGTTCTTTTTATCACCACTGTTAAAATCTGCTCCAAATTTTATTGAAGCTATATAAAAGTCCTAAGAAAGCTGTCTTCTATGAACCACATCCTTTGTAATAGCCTTTCCCTCTTCTAGCAATAGTTGCATGACTATTATGCCAATTTTCCATTGTCACATTCACACAACTTGCTTCGAAGGGAGAATTAATAAAACAAGTCCAGTTGTCTCCTGGCAACTAATTTGTGCAAAGAAAATATGCCTTTCTAACAAAGAAGTTTTGTGTAGATCAAATGCATTCTCTGAGGTTCTGAAAAGCATTTGGGAAAAATATTACAGCACAGGAGACACCTCTGCTAGTCATATGACATTTTCCTTTTGTTTTCTAGGTCAGGATTGAATGATTCAGAAAGAATGGCTTCAGACAGCATTTAATTTACTTTTTGGACTGCATAATAAAAGTGTGACACCCAGAAACGATGGATAGAAATTATTGTCTGTCTAGTTAAATAGTTGATTCCAACTGTCTTTCCTCTGTATCACTGTACATGGATCAAGACCAGGAAAGTTGGAATTTTTTTGCATTTTACAAATGTAATTTTGTCAAAATGTCATATTTGGGTTTTTCAACTACTAATTGAACATGCCCAGTAATGTTTGTCAATAACAAAACATTCCAGAAGAAAGAATAAGTGTCTTATTTTTACCATTTTTTGCCGTTTTACCATTGATCTTTTACTGTTTCCTAGTTCTTAATAAATTTAGTAATTCACTCCATAATCAGATTACCAAATTAGAAGATACAGTGTTTCTATTAATTGTAGAAGAACACAGCACACCGTGAATGTTTTCAGGCTTCTACAAGCACTGAGATGACCATAAAATGCTCAGACTGAAACAGTACATTAGCACAGTGCTTCTAACAATTTTATGTATTATTTTTCCTTTTTTTTGTATGAACTTCACAACTTCTCCAAAGAAGCCTGGAAAATGGAAGAGGCTGAGAAAACTGCCTTATCTCTGTTAAAATGCTCTCTGCACCGGCACATTGAATCATAATAGGTTCAGAACCTGAAATTTGCATTCATTGCCATGACACCAAATCTAATTTTGTGATCAGTTTGGACAAGGACCTGTCTTGCCTATAACCCCATCAGCTGTCCATGGCTAAAGCAAACACAGGTCAGCGTTACCCAACATAATTCTCACAAGCGTAAGATAACATTAGATGGAAGCTAAACCTTAATCTACCCCTTCTCCTTTGTGACACCACATCTGAACAAAGTAATATATTTTGAAAAGACTTCTCAAGACCATTTATTTAGTGACTTACACTTTATTAGTTCTGTACATTTCTGGATGTTTTACTCAAGAGAAAAAAATTTCAGAACACAATTAAAATTTCTTAAGATGTAGCATCATCATGACATATTTACTAAAGAGCCTTTAGAGACACCAGTATTTTCAATATATAGTTTCCAGTAAAAAATATTTTATCCTTCCCAGTTATCTATGTTGTGGTATGTTTTCTTTGACAATAAAAGTTAATCTGAAGGAAATTTTTAATGGCCTTTCTAATAGCCAGAGACAGTAATAACCTCTACAGTCTCGCTCCAGAACCTTAACACAAAAACCTGTTAACAAATGATCATAATAACAAATAGAATTATTATCATTGCCAAGCATAAGGATCACTTTTATACGTAGTTTAATTATCTGTTTTTCCTATGATATCTTTTTAAGTTATGCATATTATGAAGGAAAAAGGTTATAAAAATCATAAACATCAGACCAGGAAAAGCCACAGTGGCATTAAATCAATCCATGGCTATTCTGTCTGAGGAACTGACAGAGCTGGACCTTTGGGATCATCAAATCTGTTGTTTGTTGTGAGCTGCATGATCATATGGATTCCATAGGTCAGGATCCACAGTAAAATTATAGATGTTACCAAGCCCATCCAGATTCCAGGAGTGAAGAAACCTGTACAGTCACTTGCATAGGAAAACTGGTTGTTTATAATGTTGAAGCCTTGAATCTGAAAAAAGAAAGGTAGACAGACAAGTGCAATTAAGCATGGGGCGTAGTCCCTGCTTTCAGGATATACCTGGTAATTACAAAAAACCACACCTTTTAACTATCAATTATACTCTGTCCATTAAAAAAAGAGTGAGAACAAAATCCTCTGCAAAACAATCTTCCAGGTCTCATTTTCACCCAGGAAATTAAAGATGCAGAATCCATTTCTTTGGTAAGAAGCAGGTTTCCCACTTCAGAAATTTGTACTACTTTTAGAAGTAAAGTCCCAGAGGGCACACGTAATCAGTATTCTGCATTCACATAATCAGTATATCAGTATTCACTGATCATCAGCTCAATGACCACTTCAGAACCAGGAAACTCAAAGCACTCACAGGCATGAGAGTTAAGGCTGCTCAGATCATGAGATTTGTTGAAATAGTCTGAAAGTTTTAGCTAATAGCTCCTTGACAAACAAAAATCCTGGAACCTACTTTAAAACGCATCTAATAAAGATGACCCTTTTTTGGCTGAGTTTTAGTGAAAGTCCAAGGAGAAAAAAGTTGTGAAATCTTTCTTCCTCCCTCCTTAGACATCAAAGACTCAAAAAAGAAGGGAACGCTTGCTTTATTGAAGTATGGGATATGTGTTGTCTATTAACTTATGAAAGCTATATAAACTTTTCCAGCAGTTAGAAAAGTTTGTAATATCTCTGCTTTGACTGAATTTCCAATGTCAGTTTGCCACTGACTGACCTCCATCCATATTATTCTCCTCAGAAAAATCAACAAATTTGGAGGTACATTCTCTCCCTAGATCCCAATTGTACAAAAATATCAATAAACTGAATGCCTTTGAGACCACTAACTTTCCAGAAATTTTGTTCAAACCAATCAAAGGATTAGAAAACTATGAAGAAAGGGAAGACAATCCACCCTCTACAAACATGCACATAATGGCATAAGCACTGATTCCTTCAGAAGGAAGGGAACATAACTGGTGGAAGAAGAGGAAGGAAGGAATCAATCTGATCTCATTTTGATTCATTCTTAAAAAAATTTATAAAGAAAAACAAAGACTGGGATTCTTATGCATTTACAGAATTTTTGAAATGGGTATGTAAGGAAAGCACCAAATATCATAAACACACTGGCAGAAAAACATGTTAAAAATTACTATTTTCTATACATATTATCAAATAAAATTTTAAAAAAGGATTATTTTACTTAATCATTTCTCCCAAGATGCAATAAGCAAGAAAGCAGAAGACCATGGATTTCTTTTATGTGTTCCCACTCCATTATTCTATGGTTTACAATAAAATAAATGGAAAGCTTAGTTTATTTGTGGTAATAAAAGAGTTTGTACTTCCTAAGAAAGGTGTTGGCACAAACTGAACAAATCTACCATGCTACACCAGTAAACACTCGGAGTTTGCATTCAGTCATGGCTCAGGTGCCTAAAGTTAATGTTTATGTTATATGTGTGTTATGAGCAATGTCTGTACCTTCCAGAATCCTGATTAACAAAACTATTATTACGCGACGAACTAAGGGCTCTTTAGATAATGTGGAAGTGAAGACAATTTTAGCAATTCAACCTTTTCTAGGCCTCACAGAAGAATCTTTCCAAGTCAGATCATGGTAGCTAACTCACAAAGACTGGCTGCTTTCACCAAAGGTTCTCAGACTTCTGATTAAAGCAGGATTAGTGAAAATAAGCTGCAGGGCTGGACAACTATTTGCACAGTTTTAGAGAACACATGTGATTGCAAAAGCCTTCTCCTGTTAAGCCACTACTTTGACCACAAGCAAGAATGTAAACAGGAGTCATGAAATGTAGTTTGAAAGACTTATTGACAATAAAAACAGAAAGCAGGTTCAAAAGAATGGATTGAAATTCTGGAAAACAATATACACTTCTTACCACATTTACAAGCACTCTCTGAAGTACTTAACAGATATATTCAGTTTAGAAGGGCTTTGCCACTCCTGATTCAGAGCCAGAAATACTGAAATTTATTATTTAAATTCTAGTGGTCTTTTTTTTTCGTTTTTTTTTTTAATAGCATTATGCTTCTTGAACCATCTAGGTGAAAGATTCAATTCTACATTCCTAAAATTCTATGTCTACTTTTAGGCAGGCGATGAAGAATATGCAGGATTATTTTATTGTTTTTCTGAAGCTTCATCCTTTCTGTGGGGGTGTTAGATACAAGGCAGGAGACAAAAAGGAGACACTTAGCAGCATATATAGAAAAGTTAAAAATACTTACGTGTGGTTCTCTAATATTTATGAATGCGAAAGCCTTTTGTATACAGGCCTCTGTACTGCGGAAGTTTTAATTTTAGTGTTTGGACCAGTCATTTGTCTTGGTTATACAAGTCTGTATTTATTGTTAATTTTTAAATATTTTTGAATGGACATTTCTCACCATATGACCTTCGACAAAAAGTTCAAGCAAAATATGCTGGGTTTATGGCTCTTAAATGCACACCAAACTTCTAATTTTTGATCATTGAGATATTTTAGCTAAAAAGAATCCAAATATTCTTGATTTTAAAGTTTTTGGCAGTTTTTCATAGGTTTCAATGTGCTTCTAAACCACATATACTAAAGAAAAGCAGTGCTTTTGGTGGCAGCCTCCTCTTTAAGTTCATTGACAAATATGAGATCCTCAAAAGGACAGAAGGTATCGTGGTAGAATAACCATTCCTGTAGCAACAACAACCAACAAAAGCCCCACCAAACCCAGAGCAGTTTTGATGCTCTGTACAGGTACGATGACACAGGAGCAGTGACATCCTACGCTGTGAGCATGCCTAGACAGCGTCCCATGGAGCTTCTTTACATGGTAGTGAGTGAGGAAACTCCAGAACTGAAGTAAAAGGCTACACCAGTTCAACCTTGCCTTGGAACAAGCTATGCAAAGCTTCCCTGTGTAGCTGTCATTGTCCCTCTATCCCTGTGATTCAGCTTCCAGGAGCCAGCGCTGCGAAGTGCAATCGTGCCAGTTTGACTGGCATTGGATCCTGGTTTCTAATTCATTGCGTAACATTGACATGAAAATCATGTTCCTCAGTTTCAGCAACAAGACTGTGCTGGCTGCAACGACTGAGCACATCCCACATGCTTTTTTCACCACGCAACAGAGTCTGGGGGTTTCTAAACCTTATGCAATAGCAAAGACTGATACTGAGATCACCTTTCAGTATGTACCAGTGGAAGATACCTGGAAAAGTATGATCTAAGTCAGACAGAACTTGGAAATGAGCCCAGAATGGTGACCCTCTGTTATCTCATACAACAGAAAAAAGTCAGACCGGGATTTTCAGGTTGTGTTCCATCTTTAGGAATTGATCAGAGAAAAAGCCCTTTCTCAAGAGGAACTGGAAGAGCTGCTGTCTGGACAGTGGAAGCAGCTGCTGTTCCAAATCAATAAGGAAGGTGAGAAACCTACTACTCCTACTCCTGGTTAAGACCGCAACGAAAAGATGCCTCCTAAGGCTGGAGCAATGCCTATTTAAGAAGCTCTAAGACGGCAGTAGTATCAATGCATATAAAAACTCAAGGAAAAATAGGTGGTAAGTGAACACCTTGTAATTTCTTAGGTCATGTCCTTTTATACCTTAGTGATGCAAAAGCCTAACTACAAAGAGTTGACTAGGCAAAGTACAGTAGCATTAACTATGGTATTTTCATGCCATAAAATATTTTCATTACATAAAAAACACCACCATAAGGAACCTTCACAACATTGGGATGTATTGTAACATTGTTTCTCAAAAAGAGGTGAGACTCCATACTGAAATTTGTGGAAAACAAATCTAAGCACCAATGCTCTTTCTTTGATATTTCCATTGCTTAAGCAGAAATGTCAAGTCTAGAGTCAGATTACTGAGATTTGGTTTGTTACCAAAATTATAAATACAATTATATCAGCATTTGTATCCAGTTATCATGGGGTTAGCTCATGTTTGACAAATAGAGTACAGTTGGAATTATTCCTATTATTTTCATGATCTCTTTCATCAAAGAGATCCCTTAGTGCAATATTGTTTTAAGATATAATCTTGTGGTTTCTCTTAAGTCAAGAACAAAGTTCAAAATAGTAAAGGTGTAGTCATCTACACCTCACATATGTATTCTGTACTACTGTAATAAATATGCAGAAAAGCTTTGTGTCATTCCGTAAGAGCCAGCTGCTTTCCTTCTGGGACATGCAGGACCTAGTACCATTCCTGATTGAAGTCCATGGCAAACCTCCCATTAAATTTAATTGCACTGGGCTTTGTTCCTATCTGCAGGAGTACAGACAGTCCATGCCACTGAAAACAGCAGCCACACTAAGCTGTACTTTCCTAGGTAAACAAAGTGCCAAGAAATCAAATAAAAACAAAGCAAGCAGCATAAAGCCACCCACCTAAGAGGCCCCTGTTTCCAAGAGCAGCCCAATTCATTAAACAGGCATGAGGACTTAGTCATTCTTTGGCTGATTAGGTGCACTTAGCTTAATTGGTTTTTATTTTTTGTGGACAACTTCATAGTTTTGTTTTTCAAAGCTGTGCTTTCATGTTCTCCTTGTTCAGCAACTGGCGTCTTTTTTACCCCTCTATTTAATAGCTCACCTAGGGGAACAGCTTTTCTTTTACGTTTCCCCTCCAGCTGAAACAAAAGTAGAGGCATTATGTGTGTCATGATGCTGAATGTGTGTCATTCAGCATCTACAACAGTAAGTAATAGTTCTTGGAGTTATCTCTGAAATGGCAATGCATACTCACTTGCAACTTGGAAATGAAAACATCCCAATTTTTTGCCTCATCGTTGGATGGAACTAGCCTTGCAGGGTAGAGATTACTTGTTCCCACCAGCTGACAATGAAATGAATACTCTGCAGGGGCAGACATAGCAGAAACAGTAAATGTAGCAAACTTTTCTCCATCTTGTACAATCTCAACTGAATCTAAAGTGGACCATCTTCTAGCCGAGCCTTCATAGAACTTGTTGGTCATTAAAAACCTAGGAACAGAAAACAAAAAAAAAAAGAAAGTCAAAAGATTAGAAGGAAAAAATTAATATACATTTGATAAAGTACGGGTAGCAGATAAAGGTTCACTACTGCTGGCTGCAAACATCACAGCTGATGATGACACGGCCTCCCATGTCATTAGGATTGGTCACAAGTGAAGAGATCCTGTGAATGTGTTTACTACTTCTTAAGGGTTTCATCTCACAAGCACAGCCTTCTATAGCTGTGGCAGGCAAGAAGCAAGTGCAATTTCATTCTTCAAGGGCCTCTGCCAGTGCCATATTTCATCAGTTACCAACTGTTTATGATCAGTGGAGGAGAAGCTGAGAAAGTGTCAGTAAGACTGCAGTGGCTCTGAATAAACATTTTATGGGATTTTTGGAAAATTGCTTTTATGATAGGTACAAGGATGATAGCCATTCTAATTTATCATTGCAATTCTTTCTTGGCTCAAATGCCTAAATGGCCATTTCCTTTGGAAAGGTCTGAATTTGATGTAGAAGACCGTTTTCTCTCACTGGAGGGTTGGGAGGGATTGTCAGCGCTAGTTTCACAATTTGAAGTAGGGTAGGCACAAAAAAGAATTATCTTTTTTTAAAAGCATCTGTGTATGTGTGGCATTGCAGCAGTTTCCAGGAGTTTATAATCATGGAATTTATATGTACGTTACTACCAATGCAGTCTGAACAGCTCCCAACAGAAATAACTGAGAACATCCAGACATCCAGAAGTACATCCTGATCCTTTGGAGATCAAGACTATGTGCTAATCTTTGCCACTTTTTATACTGTTACTTCTAGGCATTCAAGCTATTTCATAAGGAAATTATAAACCTGTCTCCTTAGTGTACATTATTTAATACTTTAACCCTACTTGGTCAATGCATGTGTACCTCCATATAGTTTGCTGACGATTTCTTTTAAATATTAGTAGCCACAAAATATTTAGAAGAGAAATCTGTTTAGTAATAAATGAGACTTGCTACAAAATGAAGTATTCTAACAGGTCTATCATATTACGATGGCTAACACTGTATGTAGACTTTAAAATATGAAGTAATAAATTAGATGCAATGATGATAGGTTTGAAAAAAACCTATATTCATCTTAAATGTGGCACAATATAGACTATTTTATGTTCTATAGGGTATATGTATATACAGAGAATATTCTCTCTGTAGAATATTGCTTGTTTGTTCAAATTAGTTACTTTCAATATCATGTCATCCAAACAACACAGAATCTAACCACAAATGATGCTTTTAAAAACAAAATATTAATAATCTGTGGCTTTTGACTCATATAACTTAAGAATCCTCAAGAGTTTCAAAATGCTCTGAAGGAATTTCAGAACACAGAGTCATTGAAGTGAGAAAAGGATGTTTTGTCTTATGGCATTCCTTATGTTTTAAGCCAGAGCAGTTCTATCCATAAAACATTCAGCTTCAAGCATCAGTGAAAAAGAAAAAAAAATAAATTCCATCCAGTTCACATTCACAAATACATATAGAAAATATTCTATTCTTACACAGTTACAAAATTAAAACCTTGATATTATTGTTAGAAGAAAGGAATCTTTTCCTGATGTACAGTACAATCTGAACAGAATTTCCATAGTGTCCCAGCAGCAATGCTATAGGCACTAGCTGAAAGCCAGTTATAAACACAGAGAAGCTTACTTAAATGTTTATGCAAACCACAGAGGCTGGGTGTGGTCTGTACTTTTGCTGATAAGATGAGAAAAGCGGTAAAGAAGGAAACTCCTTGTAAACTGACCATATGAACAAAAAGTTTTATAAGGCCATGTATGTGAGTACAGTCTAAAGTGACTTGCAAGGGACTGCTGTCTCTTCACATTACACCAAAGACTAAAAAGTTGTGTTACTTGCAGACTTATGAGAATTAATATCCTAATTGGTTAACTAGTTGAGCATAGTTAACTTAGTCATACAGACTCTTATCTTTAGTATTTTTCCGAACAACAGTGAACAGCCTCCAACAAGCACACACTTAACTGATAACTGATGTTACTATCGTTCATTAAATTACACAAAAAAAGACACATAAACAACAAAAATCTGTTCAATTACTTCGTCTCGTTTAACATTTTCTCAAACGAGCAGATAGCAAATAGAAAGAGCACATTATATCAAATTAATGATACAGAGCAGAGAGAGAACAAAGGTTTTATCTGCAGAACAGAAAGTACCCTGGCTTTTTAAGGAAATGTTACATATGTGTTAAACATTAGAGACAATTATGTACATTAGAGACATGATGTACTTTATGTATGGGGGCACAGAAAATTCCTGGTCATGGGCCAGGCTCCCTTTGTGCCTGATAACTGTATGAACTCTGAATGTCATCACCACTGATCATGCCTCGTGTGGCTAATCATTACAAGCAGAGGTATTTCTGAAGTGGAAGATAGCTACAATTACTGTTTCAAAGATTCAAAGAGAAACAAAACTGTTAAGCAAAAGAATTTAAACCATGGGTTCTTTTGGGTCAACTCTATTCTGTTCTATACAATGAGCAACAACATCAGTAAAGTATCTATCAATTAAAGTTTGGAATACTAATGCTCTGCATTTCCATTCACTTGGATGCTTTTTCCCAGAGAAAATGACAGACAAGTTCTTGAACAGTTGGACCAGTTTATGAGAGAGCTGAGATGGTGCTTCTTCCAGCAAAGAACTACTGCCCACTGCTCCCACTCCTGCTGCAGCAGCAGCTTCCTTTCCTAACATTATCACAACAACACTACAACCACTCCCTAACAGCTCATCTCCCAGTGCAAGTGCAGGAGGATGAGTGAGACTGTAGCTCTTGCTAGAGAGAGGGAGAGGGAGGTGACAGCTGTGTGTGTGCACAGGATGAAGCAGCAGTTGCAGCCCTTAGTGGGAGGTGGGATTATGACCAGCTGCTCATACGTGGGCATGGACTGGTGTTGATAAGAGGGGCAGGCTCTGGATCCCGCTCATGTTGCTGAAGTTAGAACCTCTTTTATTGATGAATAAACTGAGCTACTTGAACATGGTCCTCTCTGGAGTCACTTTCTGTCTTCAAGATATGTTCTGCCACACTTAAGCAAACGGCCTTTACAGAGGGAAAAAGTGCAGTCATGGCTCTCAGCTCTGCTCCTTCCACCTCTTTGCCCCGCTTGTGTCCTGTTTGTTAAGGCAGACCACGATCTTACCAAGGTGTAATCTTGAACAAGAAATGTAATCAGAATGAACCAGAAGGGGAAAACAGAGGTTGTAACATATCTCTATGGATTTTAAAAGCTCTTGACAAGAGACATGCTGAGATACACAAAGTGAACGAAGTGTTAGCGAATCATGAAACAAGTCAATGGCTTGTTCTGGTTCTGTTCCACGTATCTTATTATTTGCATTATATAGCATGCAATTCTGTATTATTGTAGCTAACAGAGGCCTGAAATTACACCATTGTCCCATCAAGTGACAATCGAACAGAAAACTACAAATAAACAGGTGAGTCTTTAGAACTATTTTTAATTCATATAGGCTCTGAAGTGTTAGGGGTTGATACCAGCCATCAGCCAAGCACACATTTAGCTGTTTGCTCACTCCCCATCCTCAACAGGACAGGGGGGAGAATAGAAAGAGCAAACATGAGGAAACTTGTAGGTCAAGATAAAGACAGCTTAATAAGTTAAGGGAAGAGAGGAAAAAAGCAATACAGAAGCAATCACTCTCTACCTCCCACACACAGGCCAATGCACAATGAAGGTTCAAGAAGTGGTTACCCTGGAAGCTACTCCCTACATTCTTCCTCTATTCCATTTTATATTTCTAAGCACCCGTGTCATACATAAAAACGGATCAATTTAGACATATTTTTGTTTAAATGCCCTGAAGGTCTATTAAAAACCTGGATCACACATGGCCCAATTGATTAAATCAAATTCTCCTGCAAAACACAGTCAGCCTATGCTACTCTTACTTGCTGGGCATGACAACATTCAGGACCTTACCTGAGCTATCTTTTCAAGTCCTCACCTATTGTGGAGCCTGAGTTTCTTATTCCAGCTTCAAGGGCTGCATATGCATTTTGGTATTTAGTTATAATGTGTTCAAGTAGAAGCACAGGTCAGAAAGACTTTGTGAGTATTTCTGCCTCTACTACAACAGGCACAAAGGATATAAAAATTTTTCCTGAAAAAGAAAGAAAACATGAACCACTCACCTTTTGTACTGACATTTTCCTTTAAATTACAGTTAGTCTGTCTGCAGAGCTGCTTCAAATTTCTTCTCTCCAGATGCAACTCAGATTCATGACCACCAAATTTTTCATCCAATAACTAACTAAAATTATCAGTTTTCAATAAACAGATAGCTCAACATAAATCTAAATAATCCTCACTAACTCCATCTGTGCACTAATATCACATTTGACCTTCTGCTGGCTGCAGCAAACAAAATCTAAGATAAATGTTTCAACTGCCAAAGGATTTTGTTTCTATAGTACTGTCTCAGGGTTTGCAACTTGCTGCTGTGGTTAAGTGAAGCCTGTTGACTACTACAGAAAACAACACCTTTAAGATCTAGCAGTTAACTAGTTCTGAAGCACAGTGCCATGCTCCATAGGATGCTTTGTGATTTGTACTATTTTCTTGGAACTATAATTTTACTAGAAAGGATGATATTGTGCTGAGGATAGCCATATTCAGGACAAACGTAGGAAACAACCAGATTCATTCATAGAGAAAGAAATTAAAGCAAACACGATAAGACTTGTGCTAGAATGTGTAAAGATGAAGAATGAGAATCAGAGCAGTGTTTTGGAGGGTCTGTCTCTATCAGAGTGGGATAGAAGCACTAAAGAGCAGACAGAAAAGCATCAGGGCAGCACCAGGGAAAGTGAAATTTTGGGATTTGTTGTAAAAGGAAAAATACAGCTGGGGTGTAGTCTTGGTTTGAGATCAGTATTTTTTGAATGGGATCCAAGGAAAATATTTTTTAAATTCCCCATGGTGTTTAAGGAAATACATGTCCCTTTGATAATTTACATTATTGAGACCAAGGCATGCTCGCCACCATCACCAAGGACAAGTCTCAGAGATCCTATATACAGCTAACTTCAATAGCCAAAAAAGTAAAAATACTGTACTAACAGCAATCTTATTTGTACATTATGTTCTTCCACAAAGCTCTAGATGTTTGAGGGAGAAGGCAGATGCTAAGTAACAGTGTAAGTCTGGTTTTTTGCCACCTGTCATGATCTCTGATAATGACTGCAAGTGTCTCTATGCACTCTGAATACCACTCCAAACACATCACTGACTCTCCTCAACAAAAGTTCTTCTGGGGTCCTTTTCCCTAAACACAGAATGTCCTTTTCTCTCCATGTAAATAATGGCATTTATTCATTTGAGCATTCATCTGGACAGGCTGGATTGATGTGCCAGGGCCAATATTATGAGGTTCAACAAGGCCAAGTGCCAAGCCCTGCCCTTGGGTCACAACTAAGCCAGTGCTAGAGGCTTGGGGCAAAGTGTCTGCAAAGACGCCTGGTGGAAAAGGACCTGGGGGTGCTAGCCAAGAGCTGCTGAACAAGACCCAGCGTGTGCCCAGGAGGCCAAGAAGGCCGATGGCATCCTGGTCTGGATCAGCAATAGTGTGGCCAGCAGGACCAGGGAAGCGATTGCCCCCATGTACTCAGCACTGGTGAGGCTGCACCTCAAATCCTGTGTCCAGTTTTGGGCCCCTCACTACAACAAAGACATTGAGGTGCCTGAGCTTGTCCAGAGAAGGGCGATGGAGCTGGGGAGGTGTCTGGAGCACAAGTCCTATGAGGAGGGGCTGAGGGAGCTGGGGGTGTCTAGCCTGGAGATGGGGAAGCTCATGGGGAACCTTATCACTCTCTACAACAACGTGATAGGAGGTTGTAGTGAGGTGGGGGTTAGTTTTGTCTCCCCAGTAAGAAGCCACAGGACAAGACGAAATAGCCTCAAATTGAAGGATGGATATAAGAAAAATTTCTTCAGCTAAAGGTTTGCCAAGCCCTAGAGTAGGGTGCCCAGGGAAGTAGCTTAATCTCAATCCCTGAAGGTATCTAAAAGATGTCTCACTTAGGACACGGTTTAGTGGTGGACTTGGCAGCACTGGGTTAAAGATTGGATTCAATGATCACAGAGATATTTTTCAACATAAATGATTCTCCCTTTGATTTTTCTTCCCAGGTCTTCCAATTCCCTAGCTCTTCTTCCCTCTTGTCATGGTAGGAGAAATATGGTCTTCTCATCATCCATGGAGCAGAAAGGACTTTTTAAGACTTTTTGCACCCCTCATTAACCATTAAAGCGAGCACTAATAGATTGCACTGGCAATCCACATTAGTACTTGATACAGCCCTGGCCATACAGGTAGATTTCAACCACTAGAAGTTTTTACAAATCACAATTAGATCTACCTGAGACAGGATTGTGGACTGATCCTATTTGCAAAACAGGAAGCTGCATATACCAGTACCTTACAGTATAGATGTTTGCCTACAGTATTTTTTCAGAACTTTGCCTGAGCATAATTAATATAGCCTCTGTATAAAGACTGCATTATTGTTTTCCTGCACAGTGATTCCTCAGAAGAGAAAGAAAATAAAAAATTTTAAAAATATTTTCATTTAACTCCTCCCCTTTTTTTTGCTCCTAATTTATTAACAGCCATTGTAAACCACAAAAGATCTATTTAAAAGAAATCGTTAAATTACCTTATCTCTAGGCTGCTGATTCCATTCACTGGGTTTGTGTATTTTAATGACAGTCTAAGAATAAGAAACAGATTTTTAATGTTAGAGTAGTCAGCTTTAATTAGATCATTGTGACATTTCAATTTGAGGGAATATTCTAAATCAGTAGGCAATTACAAAAGTCATATAGCAAAGGTTCAGTACACAGAAAAACATGACTAAATATTTCTAGAGATTTATCTACCCTACAGCAGGTGCTTCAAAGTAAAGGAAAACAGAGATCGTGTTTCATTAATGTACTTCTAGCTGAATTACTACCTCCTAACTGGCAGTACTCCCCTTCAAGGGAATGAAATTATGATCTCATTAATGCCAGTGGAGATTTTTGTGATTGTGAGATCAGGCCCAGGTAAACCTGTTTGGACCAAATACGAACAAACAAGGCAGAAAGGAACATAAGAAGAAAAGAACTGTGAAAATAAGAGGCCTCATCTAAACTTGATTTAAATTTTTTCTTCTAAGAATACAATTTTTTTTTAAATTTTGGATGCTTTAGAAGAAGAAAATTAAAATAGCACTAATTTTACATTGTAATATTTCTGATAGTTTTCAGAATTATAGGTATTATGATACGAAATTTCTTGTGCTACTCACGTTGTGTTGCTGTCTGTGCACTCAGAGGCGGAAATATCCACATTCTGTGTTACAAATGTTGCATTTGTCAAATCTATTAAAACGGAATTGTTGGCTTTGAGGCTGAAATTACTAGCATAAAAAAGGATGCATGTATAATTTCCAGTGGTCACATTCAGAGGAGGATATGATGAACTGTCTTCTTCCTCAGCAGCCATTAATTGTCTTCTTAATTCTGTCACCCCATCAGTTCTTCTAGAAATCTGGAACAGCACATTAACAATTCATCCCTTTGGAAGAGTCATTTCAATTGAAAACAGCCCTTCACCATTCTGTACCATGAGCACCCATTCTTAAATCCTCAATCAACCTCAGTATTTGTTATTGTCTGTCTATTTAACTGGAGGTGTGAAGGCTAATGAGGCAATGCTAACCTAGGTTCCCATGGCCAGGTGTCCACATGTGAAAACAAGCACCACAGAATTCAGGCAAATGAACGTAAAACTATGTTGGTAGTGTTGCCTAAATACAGTAGTATTCATTTGTGCTAACAGGTAGAACATTTTTTTTTCCCCAGAAGAATATACTGAAAGAAATTAACTTTTTTTTCTGCAATACAACCAAAGAAAATTTCAACTTGCTAGTTCAGTGACACTCTCCTCTAAGCAACAATAACAGTTACCGCAGCCTTCATCCTAACAAGCATGAGAGCAGTCTACCTAGCTACAGCAAGCTTATTTTTAGACTCTTGTGATGGCTTCTGGAAAAAGCGTTGCTCATTTGGCTGATGTTTTGAACTCCTACAAGAGATACATCTGGTTTTAGGATATTTCCAGGAATTCCATTCAGTAGGTAATGCTTTTAAAAAATGTGCTCAGGGCATCCTTGGTAAAACAGCCCCACTGATACCAACAGTTAAAGCAACCTTACCTTATCACATGACAACTTTATCCTGCTCTTCTCTTACTCCTCACTTCTTACTCAATTCATGTCTGGGATATTCCACCTATTTTTGAGTCCCATGTCAGCTTTACAACTTTGTATGCTACAAGTGGCCTCCACCCTTGTATAACTTCAGGGTACAAGAAATGAAAAGCATCACAAGGGTTACCAGAACTATAATTATGTGGAGCTGTTGCCCAGAACTACTTTTAATGGGTTTAAAGACAGTCAAGGACCATTTTCTGGTCTGAAACAGAGACTATAATATCGCTTTATAACTTGCCTGCCCCAGAAGACTCCGTCACCTTAATGGCTGCTCTGTAAACACCACTGGCCATCTGTTATTTACAGCTTGTCTTTGCAGGTACCTCATTCTATCAATTAAGCAGAATGGGCTGTATTAAAACCCTTTGACTAAATGCTCTAGAGAAGAATGCAATCTTCCCCTCCCATACATGCATACTTTATGAATTTCTTTTAAACTCAGAACAGTGCCTTTTCAAATACATCAAAATAAGCACTATTTTAAATGAATACCATTTTCTTTAAAAGAACAGGGTACAACAAAAGAAAATACTCAACTTTTGATACAAAACTTTAAATCTTGCCTTAGGCTTTCCTGAGATGTAATCATTTTATTTCAAACTGAGAGGAAAGCTGAAGTCTAAATTATATCCTGTCTAACTATTGACTTCACTATGTGGGCCTCATGTATCATCTAAAGAGGGCTTTAAAAACCACCTGCTAAGAGCTGAAAAGAACGCTACATTGGATACTGTGATTGGGATAACTTCGGGGATTAGTTTGAAGTACCTTAAAATAAAAAGAATGCTATTAAAATAGAATCATAAGACTATAGCTTTATTTCTGTTGCTCTCTGAGCAGTACTTTGCCATGAAGCTCTTACAGAGATTCCCTTCTCTCTCTCAGAAAGCACACGAATCAAAAGAGTGTAAACCTGGAAAGAAGGGCTTTCAGGAACAAAAAAATCCACTAGTTTGATAGGAATAGGCAGATCCGTCAGGTCAGCGCAGGGCTCCAAGGTTGGGGTCAGTGGAAAAATTTTGCGTTTGTTGACAATGGGATGATCTACTCAACACGCGGTCCACTGACACCTGACGGGATGCACCTGTCTCACAGCGGGAAAGGAGCTCTAGCACAGGAGCTACTGGGGCTTGATGACAAAGCTTTAAATGAGCTTGGAAGGGAGAAAGGAACAAAACCAGGCTGTCTAGTGATGAGCAATGAGATGATGTGTCAAAATTTGGAGAAATAAGCACTAATGGGATCCCTCAATCTGCGTCCAACTCAGCATATTCCGTGATTCTGTGAATTAAGCACGCCCAAAATCAGAAAGAGATTTATAAAAACTTAGTCTTCAGGCTGGAAGGAGGATCTCTGAAACAGCCCAGCCCGTGACCTGCTGGAGCAGTTGCTCCTTCCTGGTGACTGCAGTGGGAAGCTGAGAGCTTCCCCACTATGTCTCTGTTTCTCTGTTCAAGGAACGTTTCCTTTTTCTCTTGTTGCTACACAAACATGAGCTTACTGAATTAAAATCATTCTCCGATGACATATATTTCATGCTAAACTATAAATTACAAGACACTCCCTTGACAAATGGATTCTCTTTACACTGAATTACTGTAAATCAAATTAGATTATTTAGGAACAATACATGGTGGAAGTGTTGCCAATCATTAAACCATATTTAATTCTGTTTTATAGTGTTCCCTTCTCCTTCACCTAATCTGAACTGAGAGTTGTGTGAGTCACTGTCTGTTCTCTGAATTTATCAATGGCATTTTTGATCTCAGTTGTGCAGTGAACAACAGCAAGACCTGACTAAATAACGTACAGAAAAGAAAAAGAAAGGGCGCCACTTATATTTTCCTAGATCAGAATTGAATGCTGTAATTACTAACCAAACCTGCAACAGAGGTAGCCTGAACAAAATTCTTCCCTTTGATGTGTTTTTCAAGACTCCTAATTCAGAATCACCTCTTTTGGAAAGGAGGAAGGAAGCCGATCTGGCAACACTTTGATACACAAACATACTAGTCTTTTTCAAAGCAAACAGACCTTGCATTCAAAATTATTCATTTGTTTTGCTGTTGTGCCACAGTTTTGGTGGCTCTTCCAACACAGAGTGGCTAGACACAAGAAAAAAGATTTGGGGCCATTTTATACCTTTGAAATTACAGTTGAAAACAAATATAAATCAAATAGTTGTAAACACATATGAGAACCATACAAAATACTGTGAAAATGAAACTTTCATTTGCTGAAATGATGAATGGTAATGAACAACAGAAACAGAGTACATTTTTACACTGGTTACGACGTGGGATTTTTGAATATCAGGTCAACAGATGATTGTGTCTTCTGTTTCAATCTTGTGTTTCTTGACTTCTTATTGCTATGTTAAGGTGTGCACATCAAGAATAAGAAAACTGTCATGGTGGTGCTTGCTGCTCCTTTTAATTTCTAACAGCATAGATTTATGACCATATCCTCTCTGTGGGATTGCTGCTCTTATTGAAAAGGTATTTCTGTACTTTCGGAGGGAGGTGAGTAGGCAGAAGGGTCCATTCCCTTTCTTTTTTTAGGCTGCATCTTGGTTTGGTCCATACATCCGTACTGCATTGTGCACTACAGTGCATTCTCTGTATATACCTGACTCAGATGGCAAATGGTAATTTTTCCAATTTTAGTCATAACATGATTAAAGCAGTTGTTAGTACGGCAAAACTACATAAGAATCCTAGCTTCTACTAAAAAAAAAAAGTGCAGTATCAGAACCAGATATTGCTTATTAGCATTGCACAACATAGCACAAACTAAGAAAAGAACCAAAAAATATTTGGGGAATGCATGTAGAGACAAGCTCAAAATAAATTGTAAAAATGAGGACAAATAATCTTTTTGGGTCACATATGATTGCTTAAATCAAGAAGTGCAAGGTCCAAGGAGGGGAGGGCAGTCACTGCAACTGCTACAATAACACCCCAAAGACAAATACCTTTTATCAGAACTGGATTTTGGGTTTGGTAGAAGGAACTGCATCTACATATCATGTACCAACTGTAATTCTTTTGACAGGATACCAAAAGAATCGTTTGCTTGCATTTTCTCAATTTGCTTTAACAGGCACCATCAAAATCTTTTTTTTGCAAGATGTCCTTTAAAAAAATGACACTTGGAGGCTGCCGTGTGCTCAGTGCAGGGGTACTGCAAAATGGCAGATCATGCTTCCTTCTGGGATTTGGCTGTGCCGTACCAGAAGCCACTCAGCATTCACAGCCCAGCCAAGTATCTGCACATTTCAAATGCTTTTTCTGAAATTATCATTTCATATTCCTTCCCACACAAACAGATCAGTTTTCCTCCATGTTTTCTATTTGATCGTGGCATCACGGTCTCAGTAGGGATAGCATCATCAACCACCCTGCTAATACATCCATTTTCCTGAAGGATAGTGTATCACGAATCTCTGAGGCAGGCAATCTCACTGCTAAAGGTCAGCAATTTGAAAGGCAAGCATTAGAATTTGGCATAACTGTAAAAATGTTCTTTGTGGTGTCAAGTTTACAAAATCACACACGCAGCAAACAGAAATATATTTGATTGGACTTATTTCATTCACCTGTCAGTGGAAGACTGTAGCATAACAGTGTTTTAAGCTGTCAAAATCCAGAACATTAATAGAGTTACCAATTATCTCCACTTTTGAAAGTTTTAACTGTTTACATTTTAATGATTTTTAATGTTTTGGGGTTTTGTTTTTTAATTCTCCTCTAGGCTGACTTGTGGCTGCCCCAGGCCTGGAAGTTTTTAAGGCCAGGTTGGATGGGGCTTAGAGCAACCTGGTCTAGTTGAGGGTGTCTCTGCTCATGGCATAGGGATTGGAACTGGATGACCTTTAGGGTCCCTTTCAGCCCTATTTCATGTATTTGTACAGCAACTCTAAACCTAAACAAGACCTCAGAATAAATTTCAATAGCTTATTTTTCCCAGAAGAATCTTTGACCTCTATTTCCCATCCCTATTAATACTCTGATAAATCAGCAGAAAAAGAATGCACAGAAATGTGCGTTCACTTATTAACAATGACTACTACCATTTTGGTGCCTTGCAGGACATATGATCAACCTTACTGTCCCACATTACTATCTGATGGCTTCCCTGTTGAACCATGCACACTTCTGCCAGCAAGCCAAATGGCTTGGCAGCTGTGGCAATCAGCTTGTACCTGGTGTTCTGCATCACTTAGGGTTTTTCACAAAAACAAGGCTGGGACATGAATGTTAAAGTCAAAATGTACGTCTTAACAGTAAGAGATAATGATGTCACTGTAAAACATGTTTTGTTTCATAAGTGATAGAACTGCTGTGACTTGTGGAGAGCACCAAAGTCATGAGCAAGCACTTCAAGATCTTCTGTTAGAAGAGAAAATAAAACCACAGTATTTACTAATCTGCTCAGTTCAGTGGCCTGCATAAACACAATCTGCAGTATCAGCTCACATATCTATAGCTAGATGTGCTTCTTCACAGGCCTGTCCCTTAGCAGCACTGGGCTGGATAAAAGATCTCTTGACTGTCATTCACAGAGAACGGAACTACTCTGTGCCACCGACACTGCGCAGAGACAAGAGAGTTAGCAGGGAACATATAAGCAGCAGAACCCAGAGCAGAGCAAGGTGTTGTAACGTGGCACTTGTGAAAACCATTCCACTTGAAAGGTTTCAAAATAAGACAATCTATGGCACATACTTGCATGTCTGTAAATGTAGTCCAAATTTTCTGAAGAAATGCTTATTTCCTGTTATTTTCTCGCTACAACTTTCAATGGATTTTTATACTAAACTTTTTCATCTAACTTAAGAAAGAGCAGGAATTTATCTATGAAAATATCCTGATTTTAGAAAGTAAAACAGAATATGTATAAGCTGGAATAGCAGCTGGAAGGAGCTACTACACTTAATTTGCCACCTTAAATTTCAGTTAGGACAAATAAACCAAACACAATTTTTTCAATGAAAACAACGCATTGGTCATCTTCAAAAGCGTTAAAACTTACTTACATCTTTTTAGTAAATCAGACTTTGCAAGCAATATACAGAAGAGAGAAAAAAATGTAATAAGAACTTGCACAGAATTAATCCTGAAAGGAATCTACCAGATGTATCATTCAAGGATATTTGCTGATGCCAATGTCCCCAGGTTGAGCATTAGATTTCGGGCCCTGTTTCAGGCAATTCTGCCATAGAGATAAAAGAAGCTACAGATTTTGCATAATTTTTAGACTGCTAGGGGAATACCCACTTCCAACTGGTTGTTTTCCCCACTTTTGTATGTTCATATGTAGAATTCAAGTTGCTATGGGAGATGTGGAAAAGTATGGAGGAGTGTCTGCTGCAATAAAATGGAATAGATATGCAGTGAGAGCGGGACAGAGGTTACATAGGGGTCTGGTGGGTTACTTAATCGAAAAATGCAGACAGGAGCCAAAATGTGTTACTCAGAGTGCCAGGAGAGTTGCCAGCACGGTTTGTCCCAGATGTAGGCTAGTCACAGGGAAATTAAAAATCTGAAGACCCTTAAAATTCTTCCTTTTTCTACTTAATATTTTGATCCTGCAGGACTTAGGAGGACTAACCTGCAAAATTGGCCAATAAATCTAGCAAATTGGATCTCTTTGACAGGGAAGTTAAAATAAGCATTTTTTTCACAGAAAATCTATAAAAATGTTTTTAACTTCTACTCTGCTTTCTTGCACTTAACATCCATATAATTTTTCTGACAGTAGGGTATGTAAGCTAGAAAGTGTGTGTGTATATATATATATATCCCAGAAATAATATCCATGTTTTTTTAAAGATTTCCATGCTTTTGTTTCTCTCAATAAACCTTTCTTCCTCTTTCAAGTTTTTCTCAAAATAGACATTTCCACCAAAACCTAGTTAAACCTCCCAGTTAATACACCTCAGCCAATGTCATCAACCTCAGCTTCATAACTTCCTTCATCTCCTACCTGTCTCTAGCCCATCAACTAAACCAAAAGGAGACCAAAGCAGGCAATCATTCCCAGAAGTTAGGTGGAACTACCACCTCTGTGTCTGCTAGTTACGGACCCTTGTCATGATGCTTTGATACGAAACTTTGGAAAATGGAAATTTTTAAGGTAGGGCTTATTAAAAAACAAACACCAGCTTCCTTCCAGCATTCTTGTGGGATTGCTTTAGTAGCTTGATGTCCATTGCTGTTCCTATATCATATCCAAGCTTCAATGCCAGGTAATGGCATGCCTGGCTGCAGATCTGATTCAACCACAGTCAGTTACTCCTGCCGGAAGTTCACATTCTGAGAACTGTGGATCAGGAGCAAGGAATATTTTTAGGGTCATTAGGAAAAAATGTATTGGGGAGAAGGAAGAAATTTTGAACAGTGAGGAGGCACAGCAGCATCCAACATTCACCTTCCAATAGTTCTGCCCAACATAAGGCAAGACACCTTCCTTGTTCTGCTGCAGAATTTTGCAAGTGATTTGGCTGAAAGCCTCAGAAGAAGAGATATCCAGCTGTTAAAACAACTGAGGTTTAACTTTCATACTGTAGTGCACTAAAGAGAAGAATGTACTTCTTCTAATTCATTAAATATCAAGGAAACCATTCAATTACTTGGTCTAAATCAGAAATCACATAACAGAATAATAGCTGCAGCGTTTCAATAAAATTGTAAACATTGAGGTTTTCATAAAACAGAAAAGACAGAACAAGAACAAAATAAGCCATGTAATATCAAATTTGATGCCAAGCATCACTTCATGTACAGCTTTTAAAGCAATGCTTCCAACAACAAATTAAAAATTATGCCTGTGGCATTTTGTTAGGAAAGAGATTAGTTTCTTGCCTTTTTTCTGGTCTACCAATGACACTAAGGACATATGTCATACAGCAAGTGAGTAACAAAGATTCCCATGCGAGGCTGGAGTGAGTTGGCAGGCTGGCATGGGTCAGAACAGTGTTACAGTACTAGCTTGGATCCCAGAAGAAACAATGACTTGTCAACCTCATGCAGGGCAAATTTGCCTCTTCTCTCACAGCATCCCCAGCTAACAGTCCAGGGGCACACTGGCAAGTCCCAGAGCTCTCCCACCATTGCCTCTAGCTCTGCTGTACGTTAATGCTGCTGGCACAGGTGACTGCACAGGAATCTGACCATACAGCACTATTTTCTCAAAGAATATTAATACCACAGCTTTCTTTAATCAGTCGATTTTCTAATTAGACAGCTTTCTAAAAAGAAAGATACCATGTATTAGTTGACTGAAATCTGTTTCAATTTAAAGTTGTCAGCTAGCAGGAACGGGTAATACAGTCCCCAGAAAGAAAAAAGCTCTGTGTACCAATACCGAAACACTGCATTAACAGTCTGTTAACCTTTTAGTAACACCCTGGCTACTTCTTAGCTTTGTATGCTTAGAACTCAAAAGTACTTTGAAGAGAGACTTGCACAGAATTCCAAGTTCACAGATTTTTATGGAAAAGCCTTTAGGATTTAAAAAAAGTAACTTCTAGAGAGAACATTTCAATCTCCATCCCTAAAGCAAAGATATGTTCCTCTGCTAAAATCATAAATATGTTTGAAAATTCTGTTAAGAAATTATCATACTTTATCCCAACTTTAGAGGCATGTATGCTGCACTCAGGAGTTTAAGTGGCTGCATAGGCTGACAGTTGGACTCAGGGACCTTAAAAGTCTTTTCCAACCTTAATGATCCAATGGATTTGTATACACAATGGCTATGTATGAATAATGATGGCCCCTCTTTACTTTTTCAAATGGCAGAAAATTAGTAGTTGATGGCTTTGAACAGTCTAATACTTCAGGGGATCACATTCAGGGTATGAGTTAAAAAGCAGAGAAAAACACAGCCACTACACGCATAAATATAGCAGATCTAGAACTGGACAACAAAATGTCTTCCTACCACAAAACACTGAACTTCCAAAATCAAAACTTTCTGTGGCACTTCATAAATAAAATAATTTTTTTCCAAAGTTTTGTAAAATGAAAAGAAAGAATACGAAATTTCACTTGAAACTAAAATGAAATAATCCATGTTTCTTCTAACTAGTCCTAACTGTATTACAGACTGGATGCACTAAAACTTGGGGCTTTGTTATTCTGCCATCAGATCTCACACTTCCCAGGATATGTGATCTGCATTTACTGATTAAGAGCAAAATTTTATGTCATATTGGTAAAGTGTGTCTTTGTTCTTCTAACAGCCAGTTCCCTAGCACAGACAACAGAGGCTGCAGTACGAAACAAATGATACAGGATACAAATTTTTTTTCAGTGCATGGGGCATCCCTGTGATTGCATCAGCTTGTTCTCTTACAAGCTTTAGTTTAGCTTCCTATGAAGGGAAGACAGGAAGTGCAGGTAGATATTTAGGGTAAGGCTGCTCTGACCACATGCAGAAGCCACATATCTCTCAGCTCCTGACTTTTTAGCCCCAGGTACCTCATGGGCAGATGCGCATACACTGTGATCCTCTGGGTAGATGTAATTGTTTCCCATTTGTAACCCTTTGCTTCCCTAAAATGGGAACATATATCTCCCTGTGGAAAAGATCATGCCTATGGGCTTTGGTGTCTGGAGAAGGCACTAAAGACACAAGTCTCTGTGCTCACCAGTAGCAATGAACGGGAAGGGATTCAGAGCCCCCAGAGGCAATTTGCAGATGCTTAATCACAAGGATCTTGAGAATCCAGCCCATTTCACTGCACTGAAAGAAGGGAAGACTGCACCAAGCTTGAGCTACCACCTACCCAGTTTTCAGTCACTTCTCCTGATGGATTTCCTGGTTGCCAGCAGAACAATGATTTACGTGCAGCTGGCTTTTTTTTTATGATGTGGCAATTATTTCCATTTTCAGAGGTGGCAATTCTACAACAACCTAGTAGGCAAGCATGAGGAGGAAAGTCCATGAGCTTCTTGTAGTGGAGCTTTGATTATTCTGTTGGCTGCCTCTTCTGGCTCTTGGCCTTCAGTTAAATAAGTTACATATTACCTTTCACATTCCTGTCCCAGAGAAATGCTATGTCACTATCCCAACCTTACATTGCCAAGACATGAGACCAACTAAACTGTGTGAGGGCAAAGGTCCACCTAGCTCACAGCCAGAGCTCCTGATAGTAACTTGCAGCTGAAATAAGGAAAGGGTAAATACAAACAACACTTGTCCTAGGATGCCCTCCTTGATTTCTGTAATCTTTGGGTTAGAAACCTTCAGGGCTGAAGGTTGCATTGAAATCAACACATGCAATAGGATCTTCCTTCCATTCATCTTTCCTGTCTTTCTTCCATTAGTTTATGTAATCGCTGAAATTTGTGTGTTTTTGTCATTCAAAACTACTTCACTTTTTTCTTTAAAGGAATTTGCTGCCCCTCAATTCCCATGTTATGGTCTGAGTGGTGATTGTCATGAATATTTTCCAGAGAAAATGAGTAATATTTCCTGTTCAGCCGGCCCATGTAATTGGTGTTTTTATTATTTCCCTCTTGAATTTCCCTCACTTCTCCTAGCTGAAATGTTTTAATCTTTTAGCTTTACTGTATCTTTTGGAGATGGAGTGGCCAGAATGACATGCACTATTCCACTGGCAGACTTGCACTCACCAAGGGCTTAGTGAACTGACGTTTGCTGCTTTGCCCTCCTCCTTTCCAAATGGTGGTGGGCAGCACCCTGCTTGTTATTCATCCTACTGCTGACTGCTGGGATGTTCCAAGAGATCTACCCACATTTATACTGCAATCCCTCTTCTGAGAAACAGCAGCCACTCACTACAGCATAATATGTATGTTTAAGGTTTTCCTCACACATTACTTTTCTTCAGACTGGATTGTATCTGTCTTTTTATCACCCAGTACTGCAGTGCTGCAAGTGGTTTCTTCAACTTGTCAGTACTTCAGCGAACTTCGGCATCTTTGTATTTCAGCCCCCTTTCCATACTAATGACTCTGCTGAACAGTACAGGCATCAACATCAATCCCACTGGCAAATACTTCCCACTGAGAACATGAATCCTTTATTTTAATCCTTTCTTTCCTACCTTTAAATTTTTTACTTCTGTTACCAAGTAAGTCTACTTTTTTACCCATTTTACTCTAGGAGCACAGTCACTTTTACTCGCACATCTTACGCCTCTTAGAGAACACTGAAACCACATGTATTTTCTTCCACATATTTATGACTACATTTTGAACCATTTTTGTCAGTATGGAAGGTAGGTTTCTGGGTTGTATTTCTCCAGATATATGGAGACATTTTTCAAGCCCCGTGTCATGCATGAAACATCCTGCTCCTCTGAGATGAAAGCTAAAATATTTTATAATTTTCATATATATTATAAAAAGTGCAATTCAAAAATTGTACATTAGAAATCATGATGACAGCTCAGCAGTTTCTTATTTTAGTTTAAACTTAGGTGAATAATATATGACCTTGATGATATGACACTATTGAATTTATTGATCTATTCTGAAATCTCTTCTATTGCCAGCTGAGTCGCAGCAAAATGTTTTGAAGCTCAATGACTATTGAAAAAGTGCTTGAAGAGAGAACTTCTCTATGTTCTACCACAGCAATGATCAACACACAGGCCATTTGGCTTTGCGGTGTCACTCATTTTTCTGAGTTCCTCTTTTTTATTAGAGCCAGTACTCTCTGAAAGAATTCCTGTCTAATGTGTTTTTACGAATAGTTTTTGGGTTTTGTGCATATTATTCTTCTGAATTTCTTTAGGCCAGCCATATGATATTGTGACGCTGTTGTAGCATAGGCGGCGAGGAAAAAATAGAGGCTGAAGTCAGAGCTCAGGTCAAGGGAAATGATGTCCCACTTTATTTAATTACAGGCAGGCCTTATATAATCCTTGCATTGGTCTATGGCAAAGATCATTGGTCCCTGGTCCAACCACCTCTGCAAGTGATTGGCCAGACCCCACACCACCTGTTAGACTCCTAATAGGACACACCTGCAAGGTGTTTAGAAAAGCATCTTGCTTGTTTATGTGGGAACCAAGGACTTTCACAGAATACTTGCAAAATGCTGGATTTTTCTCTGCCAGCAGCTTTTCAGTATCCACAATACTGCACTATATTTGCAAGAATTTATATTCCTTTCAATGTTCTGTATCATACAGGACCATGCTTTTTGAAGCATGACTATGACTTTTAATAGCCTCACCTCTCTCACTCTGTTAATTATGACACAGTTTGGGATGTTTCCATGTGGGGAGGAGGGTGTGAGGGAAAATGCTTTTTTGACACATAATTTGACCTTTTAATATGTTCTGTTGAAACAGTTTGTATTCCAGATATAAACAGCGTCAGTCAACATAATTAGTGGAGATTACTGGACACTTTATCAAATCACAGATAGATGGATTATTTTAATCCTTATGTTAAAGCCATATCACTTGGATGCCATGTTCAGCCTCAGACCTCAAACACTGTTCTTAGAATAGGTCTCCAGAATTAGAATTAGAATTCTTAGAATAGGTCTCAGGATATTTATCTTTGTCTCCTGCAATCCAAAGTTCCTTCAAGACACAACATCAGTCCTTTACAGCTCTATACTGTCACTCCAATACTTTTTTTACCTAGGCGTTTTCCTTCCTGAAAGTGTTAAGCATGCCTACCAACATGTCATATAAATACCCTTGTTTACAGTTATACATTCCATTTATTCTATCCTATTTTACCCTTATACCTTAATTTCTTTCTGCATGATTACATTTATTACCTCTGCTTATACATGACTGTAACTTCTAGAATACTCATTGCAAATTTTATACCTACCTTTTACCAGTTTCTGGGTTTTTTTGTAAGACATAATTCATTCTCACCTGTGTCCTTCTCTACCACCTCACTCCTCCACTCCAGTTTTCTTGGTCCTTAGTTTAAAATGCAAAATAAATTCAACTTTCTAATTTGATCTATATGGAACATCTGTACAGGTTTCAACTATGCCTTAAAAACCCAGCATTCCAAAATAACAAAACTGTTCTGATCATATAAAAATAATAGCTTAGTTCCATGCTGCCTTTCATTTAGCAGTGAAGTGCATAAATATAGATATATAAATATAATATAAAATGTAAGCTAAAGTTGTATAAATGTTTAAAGTAATTGAATCTTAACTCACCCTGGTGCAAAGTCTAGAACTAAAGGTAACACACTAGTTTTCAGTTAGTTCTCTGAATTCCCCACTAACACATGGAATGAATCATACAGAATTGCTAACAAGCATCTCTCACATCTTTATCATTCAATTTTGAAACTAATTTAGCTAAATGTTTGTTCATCTAGAGTGACAACTAACTGGCTTCAACCTGCCTTAAGCAGTTCTTTTGTAGTAATTTAAAAATACTCTACCTGTGCCAGAAAAAAATTCTCAAAACTGAGTTAGCTAGGAAATAATCAAATGTACATTCTTCATCTACAAGTTTATGTTTTATTATAATGCCATTCACTAAGTGGGGAGAGGAAAGGACCAAAGGATGAGGAATTCCTGTTGTTTCTTCTTTTAGGCTGGAAACACCAATGCTTTATTATACTACGTCAAACTACAGTTGCTCCTTCAAGTGTAAAAATACAAGACTAAATGAATAAGGCAATTCCTGTATTCAAGGATGTGTGAAGATATTTAATCTACATCCCAACTCCTGAGATGACATTATAGCATTTTTTCTAATGTTTTATTCATGGGAAAGCTCACGTTATGTAGTGTTTGAGTACATTAAATGGTCAAAAGCATTCCATTAGCCAGAAGCTGTGAAGTCAGTGGGGTGGCTGTTGCAGCATTTAGTCTCCTCAGAGCGGTAAACTGAATAGTCAACAAAACAGAGGGGAGCTGATGTAAGTGGGAGATGCAGCACAGCAAAATATGATGCATTTTAAAAAATGCGTTAGATAGAAGGCAGAAACAAAGAAAACATAACCACAAGCACTTGTCAAAGCAGATGAAAACTTTTCATACTCTTTTCAGCTGGGAGGCACATCAATAGCACCTGAGGATATCTCCAAGAGACACTCTCGAAGTGTCAAAAGTAACCACTTGTGTGACAGATTCCAATGTTACTTCTGGCTGTACAAAGTTCCTGTAACTCATACTGCTTGGCTCTGAGTGGTATCAAAGGCTCACACCAACCAGAGCAGACAGCTGGGAGAGTGAAGGAGCCCAAGGCTGATGGTAACCGAAGCTCTCTGAAAATGTGGAGGCAGTACAGAAAATTTAAACAGCATTTCACAATGCATCTGTAAAAAGTGCAGTCAACAAAATGAGTATCAGCTGGGATGAAGCCATAAATCTCCTTTTAGCAATATGTGGTCCCTCAGCATTCAATCTCACTGGGAAAAGATAACAACTATAAAACTGTCTTGCAGTTTCAGAAGAAAACTAGTAAAAATGTTACAGGGACACCTATGAGGATTGGAAGTATGAGGAACTTGATGAGATTTATGAATTGAAGCATATCTGTCTTTAAATCACTGCAGCCTTTTTAACCTCTCCAATTACAACAGCAAGGTAAAATTATTCATCACAACCATAAGCCAAAAAACTAACCAGAAGAAAGCAAAAGTAGAGGAGTGACCTTGATCAAACTCCCCAAGAACACAGAAATTCATACATTCATGAGAACTCCTGATGAAAGAGCAGAACAAGGACTGCAGAGAGATTTGGTTCTCATAAAAAAAAAATAAGCTATCAAATGATTTTCAAAGGAAAGGAAAGCCTTGGCCAGACATTCCTCATATCTTGGAATAAGTTTCTGGTTTTTAATGGAAAAAAATACGAGAAATGTTGAGTGAGAGTCGTCTGACTATATGTCAAGATCTAACCTAAGCACGATGACAGCCTTGAAGGGTGAGTTTCATCTCACCCTGCAGTGATTCCCTACAAAACAGACAGAAGGATCACACCCTAAAACATCCTTGATTGTAAAGAGAACCCTGGCTGATGACTTCAGATGTAGACATAGAGACTTCACTTGCCCAGAATTACGTGGATACAAATCTCTCAGCCAGAGAGATCCCAACTCAGCCAGACCTACAAGGTTCATTTGAGAACAAGAGTCACAAGACTCAGCAGTTGCCTTGTCGGAGGAAGGTGGCTCCTTTACGAGATGGTGAGAGGAATCATCAACTGGTTAGTGAAACCATTTCAAGTAGGTCACCAAGTGGTGTCTTATTCAGAGCCTTAATTCTGTCTTTCAGCTTCAAATCATAGAATTGTAGAATGTCTTGAATTGAAAGGCACATTAAAGATCATCTAGTTCCAAGCCCCTTGCCATGGGCAGGGACACCTTCCACTAGAGCAGGTTGCTAAGGGTCCCATCCCTGGCCTTGAACACTTCCAGAGATGGGGCATCAGCCTGCTCCAGTGCCTCACCACTGTCACAGTAAAGAATTTCTTCCTAATATTGAATCTAAACCTACTCTCTTTCAGTTTAAAACTATTCCCTAACTAAAACTATTTGTCCTATAACTACGTGTTCTTGTAAAAAAGTCTCTCTCCAGCTTTCCTGTAGCTTCCCTTCAGGTACCAGAAGGCCAGCAATTAGTTCATCCTGAAGCTTTCTCTTCCCCAGGCTGAACAACCGCAGTTCCCTCAGCCTTTCCTCATAGAAGAGATGCTCTAGCCCTCCAACCGTGCTGAAACTGGAACAGAACAAGACCCAGCCTGAACAAATCTCCATCATGCATTGGGGTAATGAACTGATAATTATGATAGGCTAAAGGCATCCGTGTCTGCACTGACTAAACTAAACAGCTCTTGCTCATCAAATCAGAAAAGATGCTCAGTCATACGTGAGTTTTGCTCATTAATCCACTTTCTGTGAAGCCAACACCAGCCCAGAACCTTTTCCAATATATACATTTCTCACATTTATTTTTCTCTGCTTGAGGCAACGGAAAAACAAACGAATATAACATGGCAATGTTATTAAGCCATAAACAGGCCAAGAGCAAGAAGGTAGAGCTTTCAGAAGAGAAGCATCCCAAAACCACCGGTTTTTTGGGAGCTTCACTGTATAAAATTAATTTACCTAACTAGAACAACATTACCTTTTTTTTGTGTGTGTGTAATACCTAAAGCTAATTTTTTCCATCACTGAGAGTAAGGCCACTAGTAAAGGCAAATATTCCATAGCGAATGACAGCTATAGAGTTTACATAGTGCATTTGAAAATCATTCTCAACATGATTAAAGCCTTTTACTTCTTACATATATTGATGTTGTCTATCACTGGAGAGTGATCCTGTAACTTCTAGATCATGCAATATAGTCTTTATAGTTTAAGCAAAGGGAGTTAGTACTTTCACTTATGGTTATGAAACAGTTCATACCTTCCACAGCTCAAGCACGGCCAAAGATAGGCAATACATACTAAGGAGAGGTTAAGTGCAAATATACAGAGTGATGAACCCTCAAAAGTATATTCTGCTTTGCCTTTTCTAGCTCTGTACAGAAGCTGATAACCTTGAATGCACTGAAATAACTAAAAGTTATTCTGAGGAGACAAAAAATGCTTCAAATGGTTTTATATAATACTGAATTTATACAACTGAGAAGAGTTTAAATTGCTTATATTTTAAAAATGTAGAACATTTTAAAATACATTGGTTTAATTATTCAGAAGTGCTTCAGCTGCTCAAAGTTAATCTAGAAAGCCTGTTGAAATATGCATAGATTTAAAATTCATAAAACTTCTAAAATTGATCAAAAATTCCTTAATTCCAATTCTTTCATTAATTAAAAATATTTTTGATTCCAATTGTTCTAAATGCAATTTTCAGCTAAGAATGCCCATGTGCCTTTGATTTCAAACAGTAAAGAGCCACAATAACTAAGTAATTTTTATTTTTCTTTTGGATCTTTGTTAAAAAAAAGAAATAGAAAAAAAGGCAGATCACAAGTTCTGGACTAATACTCTGTCCTTTGTCACAAAACCACACAGTACACAGAATATCAATGTAAGCTTGCCTCCTCATGCCAGTGTTTCTTATTCTAAGCTTGGTGTTCAAAATCCAGTCTCTGGAAATGAATTTCACAGGGTGAATTTCTGAAGAAAGTTCTCGTTTTTCTTCAGTGGAATTAGCCTTTGTCCTAGAGCCTGAAGGGACTATTGTGATCACCTCGCTGGATAGTCAGAGGTTCAAGATCCCACCTCCATGCAAAAACTCATACTACTTTTGAATGAAGAGAGAACACCTTTGAGGGGCTCATCCACCACTGGCTTAAAGAACATTTATGAAGTCCATTACGTGGACAAGATAAAGGGACTTTCCTCCATGCACACTGAACACAGGTTTTCTAGGTTTTTCTCTTGTGATAAGAACAGCAGTGCATTTTTCATGGTGCTCCCTCCTGAAAACCTTCCAGCCTCTCAAGATCCTGTCAGCATTTCTCACGCTACATCTAGACAATCGCACGAATGCCTTTCCTGCTGCCTAAACCAACCAAAGGCAGGTGAAATATTCTATAAGCAACTGGCTGATGTTTTACGATCCCTAGTCGTTGTTCTTGTGGGAGACTTTAACTTGCCAGATGTCTGCTGGAAACTCAACACAGTGAAGAGGCAGTCTAGGAGGTTCCTGGAGCATGAGGAAGATGAATTCCTGACACAGCTGGTGAGTGAGCCTACCAGGGACAGTACCCTGCTAGACCTGCTGTTTATAAACAGAGAAGGGCTGGTGGGAGACATCATGGTCAGAGGCTGTCTTGGGCTAAGTGACCCCAAAATGATAGAATTTTCAATTCTTGGTGAAGTGAAGAACGAGATCAACAAAACCCCTACCTTGGACAGTCCTTAATAACAAAGGAGTCCAGGAAAGCTAGACATACTTTAAGAAAGAAATCTAAAAAAGCACAGAAGCAGGACATCTCCATGCGCCAAAAGATGAGCCAATGTGGAAAGATCAGCCTGGCTGAACAGGGAGCTTTCACTGGAAATCAGAGAAAAAAATAAAAGAGTTGATGACCTCTGCAAGAAGAGGCACACAACTCAGGGAGAGTACAAGGGTGTTGTTAGGTCACATAGAGAGAAAATTAGAAAGGCAAAAACTCAGTTAGAACTCAATCTGGCAACTGCTGTGAGAGATAATAAAAAGTGTTTTCATAAATAAATTAACAACAAAAGGAGAGCTAAGGAAAATCTCTACCCTTGTATGTGGAGAAGGAGGGGAATATTGTTACCAAGGACATGGAAAAGGTATCATACTTCCTCTGTCTCAGTCTTTAACAGCAAGATCAGTTATCCTCAGGGCAACCTGCCCCCTGAGCTTGTAGACAGGGACTGGGAGCAAAACAGGACCCCTGCAATCCAAGAGGAAGCAGTTAGTGACCCAAGTGCCACTTGGATACTCACAAGTCTATGTGAGTAAAGAGGACCTGGAGGTGCTGGTCAGCAGCAGCAGAACATGAGCCACAGTGTGCCCAGGTGGCCAAGATCCTGGCCTGGATCAGCAACAGTGTGGCCAGCAGGACTGGAGTGATAGTCCCCCTGTACTTGCCACTGGTGAGGTCACACCTCCAGGGCTGTGTTCAGTTTTGGGCCCCTCACAAGAAGAAAGACATTGAGGGACTGGAACAAGTCCAGAGGAGGGCAACAGAGCCGGAGAAGGGTCTAAGGAGCGACTCACATGAGGAGCGGCTGAGGGAGCCAAGTTTGGTCAGCCAGGAGAGGAGGAGGCTCAGGGGGGACCTTACTGCTCTACAACTCCCTGGGGCCAGCCTCTTCTTCCACGGAACCAGCAATAGGACAAGAGGAAATGGCCTCAAGCTGCACCAGGGGAGGTTCAGGTCGGACATCAGGAAGAATTTCTTCGCTGATTGGGTTGTCAAGCATTGAAACAGACTGCCCAGGGAGGTGGTGGAGTCACCATCCCTGGAAGTGTTCAAAAAACTACTGGATGCAGCACTTAGTGCTACGGTTTAGTTGACATGGTGGTGATCAGTCAAAGGTTGGACTCAATGATCTTGGAGGTCATTTCCAATCTTAATGATTCTATTATGGTATTAGGAGCTCAGATGTGTTACCTCTGAAACAGACATATTTCTCTCTGCAAAGTTGCATTTTTTAGGATTCAGCCATATTTCAAATGTTTCTCTTCTTAATGGAAACTATTTTGTTTTCCTCAAGGCAGGACTGTCTTCCATTTATTCACATTAAAATTAAAAACTGAGTATTTTTTGATTGCAACCTGTATGTCATACAAAAAGGTAACTCTGCAAAAATAACTATCTTGCATTGCTGCTTACTGTTAATGTGATATGAGATCTATAAATTATATTCTGACTATCAGCAAGGGTGAAAACTTAACCTTGCAGCTGTAAATACCAAGTATTGATTAAAAGAAATGGAACCAATTAATTTTAACACAGATACTTTAGTAGCCTTCAGTTAATTAATAACACTCTGTCTATACTAACCCACTACACTAGGAAGCTTGATAATGTTACACATAGAATTCACTACAAAACCACTAGAGTTAAACTGAAAAAAAAAATTAATTTACAGTTCTAAAATATAGTTATAAGTTCTACAGACAAAGGCAGATTTATAGTCTCCTAGAACAGTAAAACTTCAATAGTTATGTGATATAGGTATTACGTATATAAAATTCATGCAATCATTTCTGGCCCAAACCTCATATAATATAGACTGCTTGCCTGTATAATCTTGAAAATCATCTACAGAGTTCTTCTGTAAACATTAAGTTGTTGGATGATAAAAATCTGACAGTTCTAGGCACTGAAGATTACTCACCCTTGAAGGTCTCATTGCAGTATAAATTACCGAAAAACGAATCCCTCGTTCCTGCAGATCCATGGTCACTCTTCCAATTATTTTGTCTGTAAATAGAAACACGTATAATTAAACAAGCTCTATAAGCTTAGAAAGCTAAAATCCTAGTTGGAGAAGTAATGAGCTAGACATTTAAACTTGTTCAGTCTATTCAAGCAACTTAAGTGCTCATTCCATCTAGGTACAATAGGTACAAATGGGATAAGACACGCTCAGTGTCTTGAAAAATGCACAGTCTCAGTTAGATAATATAAAATAAAATACAACAGTTCAGAAAAACGGGTGATTTTGAAACTGAAAAGTTAAACTATGGAAAATATAACCTAAGGTTTGAACTTCAGGCAATTAAAAGCAAGAGCAGAAGAAATCACTTAAGAGAGGAGAGCAGGATGCATATACTGTTAGTCAAGTGACCAGTTAATAAGTAAATAATAAAATTTAAGCAGTATTATTCTTTGAATTACAAAATACATGTAACTACCACTGAGAAACAACACTCAAAACATGGTGTTTAGTGTGGGGCATGATATATGTAATACTGGTAGCAATATTTCTTTTGCCTTCTGTGGATTTAAAGCCTGCTTCTGCAACCCCAACAGGACACGGAAAATTTTCCTGTTGATTGGAGGCCAAAGGAGAAATATGGTGGAATATTTCTGAAAAAGGAGGGAGAAGTCAGATAAGGAAGAGACGACCTTTCAAAGAGGTCCAAATATGCCTCTACAAAAGATCCTACTCTAGTTCTGAAACTGCAGGCAGTTGCAATAAATACTTAAAACTGATAAATGTTTTCAAGCTTTATGCAGAAACATGAACATCTGCTTATAAGGAGCATAATAGCTGTGAATCATGAACCATTATTAGTGCTGTTATTGGGACCGCTCGAGAAGCAAGCAGACTCACATTTACTGTTTCAGTGCCTTCCCACTTCTCATTCATGTACCAGCCTGGTGGATGGATATTTTATAACCTGAACATACAAACTTCTCAGATTTTGAGGTTATACTTTACAAATATTGTGTTTTACTTGCATGTGCTGAAAATAAGAGTTTATATTATTATCCTCTTTAACTTCTTCTACTTACTGTAATTATGGTGTCCTAGCTGAGTAAAATGCTTGGCTTTTGTAAGAATGCAAGCATTGTTTTTTTCCTGTAGGATTTCAACTGAACTGATTTCTTCATACCAGTGAAGAATGACAGCTATGTAAAGTTTTCTTCTAAAAAATATTGCTAGGAGAATCTACAGTAAGAAATGTACTTACTCAGAAAAACAACTGCCTAAAAACTACTGCCATGATTACACTGGTTGAAGAGATCCAAGGCATTATATAATGTAGATTTTTGTATTCATTGATTCATAGATTTGGAAATTCTCCTCAGCCTTAGCAAAAATTTGCAGAAAAAAATTAATATGTATAAAAATGCAGAGATTGACTTTGGGTTTTCTTCCAATAAAGCAAGCAAGAGCTTTCTGAAATAACATGTCGATTGGCATTTCCTTTCAGAAAGAAGCTACATGTAACTATAGTTACCAGTAACATCTACAACTCTTGGCTTTGAGAAGATTCTAGAGGTAATTCCTTCATTCAGAGAAGGTTCTGTGAACAACCTTATGACAACAGAGTTGATATAGATCCTTTTTTGCCTGTGATCTACCTTTCTTATGAAGTATCTTCAAATTCTCCAAAGAAAAGATTGCCCAGATTGTCCACCATATTCTAGAGCATCTAAGTTAGGTGCCTACACAGGAACAATAGTGTACTTGGCCCTGCAAAGTGGCACATCTTCCCTAATCCACACACCTTCCTCCTGATTAACATCTAATTGATACTAACCAAAATTTGGCATAGCCTGTTCTTCCATCCTCCCACAGGTTGCCTTGTTAACACCGCTTTCCCAAAACAAAGTGGCCTGAGACAACAGTTGCATGAGTCTACAGTGTGCCCTGGCAGCCAGGAGGGCCACCTGTGTCCTGGGGGGGGGTCAGGCACAGCATCGGCAGCCGGGCAAGGGAGGGGATTGTCCTGCTCTGCTCTGCACTGGGGCGGCCTCACCTTGAGTGCTGGGGGCAGTTTTGGGCACCACAATATAAAAATGACATTAAGCAATCAAAGACCATCCAAAGAAGGCAACAAGGATGGGGAAGGGTCTGAAGGGGGAGCCTTACGAGGAGCAGCTGAGATCACTTGGTCTGTTCAGTCTGGAGAAGAGGAAACTGAGGGGAGACCTCATTGCAGTCTACAACTTCCTCATGAGGGGAAGAGAAGGGGCAGGCACTGATCTCATCACTCGTGACCAGTGACAGGACTCAAGGAAATGGCATGACACTGAGTCAGGGGAGATTTAGGCTGGATATCAGGAAAAGGTTTTCTACCCAGAGCACTGGAACAGACTCCCCAGAGAAATGACAGAGGAGCAAAGCTGACAGAGTTCAAGAAGCATCTGGAGAACACTGCCAGGCACATGATGTGATTCTTGGAGTGTCCTGTGCAGGGCCAGGATGGACTCAGTTATCCCAATGGGTCCCTTCCAACTCAGCATATTCTATGATACTATGATGCTAGGGCTTTTTTCCCGAATCCATGCAGCTGATGAAAGAAATGTCCCATAAAGAAAAAGCCGCTGTTTAGCCAAGACCAACGTTAGGTCAAGTCTCAACTATCCAATATGCTCTGGGGACAAGAGAACAAAATAACTCCTCTGCAATTCAGAGATGAAAACCCAACAGCTTGTTTCAGTACAAAACCCACTCACTCTGGACTAGTGCAAAAACAAAGAGAAAAGGATACACAACTGATTTCAGTACTAAGGTATTTCCCCCTTATCTTCAAATCTGCCTCTGATTTTACAACCCCAGTTCTGAGCAGAAACAGTCATAGGCACTAAGAAAACTGTTTAATTATCAGCCCACTACACTGTAAACACCCAAAACTACCACTTCAGTGATTTGCACACTTAATAATTCCATTTCTAATTTAGAGTACTAAGCGAAAGCTCTGCAGTGAGATGCCTCTCAGCGCCATTTTTGTGTATGGCACCTCTTTTTCAACCAGATGCTAGGCAAGAAAAGTTTTTTATAGTGTTATATGGAGAGATTCAACTTCAAAAATTAATGTTAAATAAACTGCAAAACCAGTAAAAGACTGATATCAAAGGCGAAGAAGGCCATCACTATTGTTCTATAAAGATTAGAAAAACATTTCCTATTCACGCAGACAACCTCTGTTGAGACCAAGGCCTTGGAATTGCCAGATGAGCCTGGCACCTCCAGCTGCCAGTCTGCAAGGTGAGATTGAGGGAGGCAGCCCAAGTTGCACAGAGATGCGGGGTTTGGGCTCAGAGGATGATAAGCAAAGGCCCATGCCTGAAGCAGAAGTGAATTATCATGACGTTTCAGGTCACAGAGCTGTATGCACATGGATTTTTAATCAGACACTTGGTATCCCAACACTAATACAACCACAGCTCATAAACACTGTAGAAGGGGAGTGGGATAAAAACCTTTAAATAGTAGTAGCAAGGCAAAGCCTGGGAACTAGAGAATACAGCCTACTCAAGTGAAAACACAAATGATGAAATGTTAGTTATGTCTAGGTAATATCACTTACCATTTTCAGCAATTGCTTCCAGGGTGGAAGTATCTTTTAAACCACTAGAGAAAAAGAGAGAGAAAAATAATGTAAAATCTTTTCTAGGCAAGAATGATGTGAATCAGAAATGCATGAAGATACTGACCGATAAAAGGATTACTGTCAGTTCCTCTGTTATTCTTTCAGCTCCTCCTAACGACCCTTTTCTTCTGCAAAGCCATTAAAAATAGAAGGACCACATCCTCAGCTGATTTTTAAATCCCTCAAAACTACCTAGGCAGCAGAGAAACCATACTACTGACACTATTTCGATCAGTCTCTGGGAAGCTTTTTTTTCATTTGGCATTGGCCCATTGTTTAACATTTGTAGAGGAGCTCCTTACAACAGTGATCATGCCTCTTTTTGTGCTGTAATGTGACAGCTAGAATTGCATTTCTTCAGGACACATTGATATCTGCACTTTACATTGATGCACAAACTGCTCCAGTAATAGGCTGGGAAGAAGAGTAAGTAGAAGAAGCTGAGCAACCATGCTGTTTTTCTAAGTATACATTCACCTGAAGGAACAGTCTCTCCCTATCTCTGTTACATCACAGTCCTCACAGGGCTGGAAACATGAACTACAGCCCTCTTCTTCCTTCCATAGTGATGGAAAATCAGGCTCTTTATTAGCTTCAGGTTTGTCTGTATGTTTACTTGCTTGCTTATTTATCCTGCCAGTATTTTTGACCCCTGGAATGCCTTCTAGCAATTAATTCTGCAGGTTAATTATGTGTTGAGTAAAATAATTGAGCCTTTCTGCTAAAAAGTGTGTTGCCATTTAGTTTTATTAGCTGCCCTTTTGTTCTCATATAATGAGGCAGACAAAATATGAATGCCTGACTGCCTTTTTCAACATAATTCATCTATTATACCTAGCAAACTCACCAGGGGACTTCGAAAAACAAGGAGTTCATCCTTGCAAGAGATATAATTTTGATAGCCCTACAAGCTTCCACTTTGTTTTTCTGAATTTCCTGAATACAACTGACATTTTCAAAAGCTCTAAAAATCACGTACACATGTGGATCAGTTCTGTTCATGATAAGCTCCTACCTGGCAAGTGGTTGTAGCTGAACCACCAGTAAGTTTGGGTTAGATGCGTTCACTTCCAGCTGAGAGACATTGAGATTAGTTACATTTATCAACTTCCAATCTCCTGATTCTTGAAGAATGCTCAGGAGATACTTGGTAGCCTTGCAGTCAACAGCTGGCAAAACTAAAGATGAAGGAGAAGACTGAAGAATTTCCTGTAATAAATTTATGAATAGTTTATTTACTTGCTTAATATTTAGTTGTTTAATAATTAAACACAACCTTTTTTTAGTGTATCCTTAATTTAATATTCAAGGTGAGGAACCACCACAGTAAAACAGCACGTGAATCCCCACAGCCTGATGGTGGCTGCAGGCTGCTCCTGAACTTTCTTGCAGCAACCTTAAAGCACTCAGTAACACCAAATTTTTACTGTCCTTTCCACATGCGTGGTGGAAGAGGAGAGATAGATGATGTAGAGGTTCTCAAGCTAGGAGTGTAGTGGTTATGAACACTGCCAGAAGCAAAGCTCAGATGACTCTCTTGACTAAACGGCCTTGGAGGTGAGAAAGACAATGTCAGACACCTCCAGTTCCAGCAGCTCCATTCAGTTAAGAGTCATATTTTGCATAATAAACACCCTGCATTTGTGTACATCCTGGCAGTACAGGGAAGTGTTTCATTTGTAACTACTAATTAAAGAAAGCTGCGGACTTCAGGATCCACAGAGCCTCCAGACCAACACAAATAAAATCCATGTAATAAACTTTCCATCTCTATACTCAAAGTAAAAATTACAAATCTCAGGCTGAATTAGTTCAGATAAAGCACCTGGGTTATCTTTCACTCTATTTAAAATTCTGATAGCTGAGTTTCTGATAAAGATACTTGAGTGAAATGAATTGAAAACCTTCTCATTCTATAAATTTGGAACCTCCATATTCAAAAAACATCTTTCCAAGCATTTTTCTTGATAATAAAATTAACTTGAAATATCTGGGGAAACAAAATGCAAGGTGAAGATTTGAAAATGATCAAAATTAATGTAGCTCATATTTAATGTTGTGGTGGGTTGACCCCGGCCTGATGACAGGTGCCAATCAAAGCTGCTTTATCATTGCTCCCTTCAACTATTCAAAGGAGAGAAAATAAAACAAAAGCGTTACAGTGTTCCTAACACCTTTCTCCTACTATTCTTTCTTTCCTTTTTGTCTGTTCTTTGACTGCTTACCACTTTTCTGACCTGCTCTGGTTCTTTCTAATTGCTCGCATTTTGCTTCCTAGGCAAAGGCTATAGGTATTTTCACATTTCTATAGATGCTCATAAGGGAGGATTATGCAGCATTGTCTGATTTTCCAGACTGATAGAAAAGTAACTGCAGAAATTAAAATAGAGCAGAAAACACTGATCTTGTGTACACGTCTCTCTCAGTAGTGCTTTTAGCACTTTCTGGAAGAAAAAGATGTAACATTTCATTTTGATTTGTTTACAGATTTGCATTTAGACCTGAAATTCTGAGCAGTTCAATGATTTTGTTTTATTTTCAATATTTTAATCCCTTGTCCCATAGCAGCAGCCAGAATGGCAACAGTCTCTTCATCTAAGGATATATATTAAGCAGATTACTCATTTAACGTAGAATAAGATATAAAGTGTGTCATTACTGAGTAATATCTGAATTGTGCCTCTGCTCCTAACCAATGCTGCACTGCCACCTGTCTCAGCTTCCAGCCACCGGCATTCAGCTGTTTTTCATCTAAAGGGTAGACACAGCTGGATATCAATTCATTAGCCTCAGGTAGGCAATCTGATCCCATGCCTCTGCTTGGTCCTTCTTGCCACTTGGCAATTGTGCACTTTCCTTTACAATACCCATATGCTGCTTTATACACGTTAGGATTTCAGCTACCATGCTTGCTCAAGAAAACTCCAATAGGGGATGAAGAATGAAGAGGATATTGAGAAACACCTGATTTTGCGTTCTGCTAAAAGAAAGCACACAGTAGCTAGGAACGGGAGTGGGATGGAAAGAGAGGAAGAGGAAAAGGAAGGAGAAGGGGAAAGGCAAGGTTTAATTTTCACTTTCCAATTATTATCTATCCCACAAATTTTACCCTGTAGCTGTGTCTGTCAAATGTATGCATAAAGCTGTAAGTTATAATTTTAATGAAAACTGATCTGATGTACTTTACCTGATAAAGCATGTTGCAGCTACAGGAATTACTGCTGAACAAACCTCCATGCTGTACTGTACAGTGGGAAAAATGACACCAATTTCTTTTTCTGAGGGTTACAGACAAGGGACTGTCAAGGGGCTGTCGAGAAGGAAATCTGAAAGTCCAAGAATGGAAGGAAGCATTCCAAAGAATAAAATACAGACTATAACAAAGAGGAAGGACTATACCGGGGAAGAAACTTGATGTGGCTTTCGCAATAAAGTATTGCCTCAAAATTCCGCTGAAAACATCTGAAGGAGTCAAGAGACGTACAATAGGAAGCTCTAGATGGTACAGTCTACTTGGGCCCACACAAGGCATTCAACAGAGTCTTGAGGTAAGGACTACTAAAGAAACTAAGCTGATTTGGCGAGAGAGAGGCAGCCTTCACATGAAGGTAGCTAAAGGATAGGTAAAGATTTAGCAAGCAAGGGGTAGAAAAAAGTATCTGTTACTGCACCAGGGTCTGCTCTGTTCCATACACTCCTAAACTATCTGATAAAAAGATAAATATTGAGCTAATAACTACTCATAATTACTAATAATTGAATTATTCAAGTTACTAAAGGCAATGGCTGACTGATGAACCACAAGCACCTTTGGGTACAACCTTTTGGGCAACTGAGTAACTGATAAGATTCAATGTGAATTGATTTTAGCACAGTACAGGGTGACAGAAAAACAAACTTAATTTTACATACACAATAATAGGTAACAGACTCAGAACTGAGTGTTACCCTTCAGTAATGAAACCTTGAGTATCACAACAGCTCTTTGAAAATGGTAATTCAGAGGCTGATAGTGATTAGGATTCAAAAAATCAAATACTAATAACATTTTAGAAAAGGCTAGAGAACGAAACATCATCATTTCACTGAAAAAATTTATTAACTGTTATCTTAATTATTATGCAGCTCTGTGCATGTTCCTTTGTCAAAAAATAATATAATAAAACTAAAAGAAAGGAAAAAAAGACAATCAAAACTTTACTAGAACCTCTGTATCACACGTGACTAAATAGTACTGCTCAGTCTATGACCACTGAGTGAGGAGAGGATGGAGTTATCAGACCACAAATGGCAATGACTTACAGTCATAATTATGTAGCTGCACAGCTGGCCACTAATTGGAGTGTGTTAACATGCACTGCAGTTCTAAGGAGCTGAGCATTGTCTGGGGAAAGCCAAAGCTAATATTAAAGATAAATTGTTGGTAGGGTAAGTGACTGCTTGACAAAGAAGTTCCCCAAATGCTAATCTTTGTATTTTATTATTTAATTTAGAAGTTGTTTGGAAGTTCAAGATAAACGACCTACCTACAAGATTCCTTTTGTATTAACTGGAAGTTGGATTCTTTTATTGCATGCAAACCCAAAAGCTCAGAACAGCTGCTAATGCAGCTGAACAAATCTAGTATCTGCAAACCTTTCTGGGGTTTACAAGCCTATAACTCTTTTCCAAATAACACTTTCTTCTTGTAGTACACATGCTGCTACATGCACTTATACATTCTAAATTAAATCACCAGCTTAGATTCATGAATAAGTTTGCATTTCTGAAGTTCATAAGGAGGATGCTTGGAGCAATGGAACATTTATTATAGCTTCACTGACCATTTGTATAATATGGACTATGTAGGTAAAAAACTTGTGATTATGCAACATCAAAGATTCTAATTTCCCCAGTGAGAAAATTCAGACCTGACCTTCACTTTGTCCTGTGTTGTGTGAATATTACTGCAATCTTTCATAGCATGATTAAGAATTGATTTCTTACCCAAAGTATTTCAAGTGGAGTTCAAGTAATACAACAGCAACTGAGCAAATTTTTGCAGACTCTGTTATGTCCAATGTGGATGATTATAAAGTTCATTTTCTGTCCCTAAGAACTAAACCCTATGCAATAGATACTGACAAAACTCTCTCTATGGGCATCTACTTGAAAAAGAAGAATGTAATTTATATATCTCATTTTCTTTCACTCATGTTACAGCACCTCACCTCCATCAAACTACACTGGAAAAGCATTAAGATTGCCAAATCCAACAGAACAGTAGGAAATGCTGCAGTTAAGGTGAGCAATTTGTAAAAAGAAACTTTCCAGTTTTAAAGAAGCCAAAATAAGGAAAAAGTCTCAGCTCCAAGACAGAGAGGTAACAGAGGCAAGGACAGAAACAAAACAGTTGCTGACACTTACTCAGATTGTTAAAAACTTGGGTATAAATCTTTGACCTGCCAGATACAGACAAAGATTTACTTACACATGACCTTTTTTTTTAACTAAGGACCTCCTCACCAGCCCTCACTATGTCCCAAATCCCCTTGTATACCACCTGATTTCTAAACCCATCAGTCTCTGGCCTCATCTCTAAAGTCTTTAATCTCTATCTACAGCGCTGATGGAGCCCTGATTACAAGGCAAAAGAAGAACGTGTTAAATACTTTGATGTCCCTCCTCTTAAACACCCAGGGCCTACTTAAATAAGACCATCACATTTTTAGGAACTTGCAATGTCATGCATTGCAATGCATTTCAAACAGCCTCTGAAATTAAACCAGTTTTGTAGTCAGGCAGCAACAAAAACTTGCTCCAGACACAGCCTTGCAGAGGTGTTAAACGCTGAGAAGATAAGGCATAGCAGAGAAGAACCAACACATCTGCCTGCGGACACAACCACTGATCCATACAGTGTAGATGATTATCACTCCCATTCATTCCTCAGAAAACCCATGTAGATACTCCGAATAATTGTTTCTCTTCCAGCATCAGTGCTAAAATGCTGTTATATGACAAAGAGATGAATATCTCCAGTTCCAGTGATACAAGGAAGATGTGAGGTTCTTAGTATGGCTGCAGAGACAGGTAATATGTGAATATTTATGTATTTAATTACATATAGCGCTTGCTGTGCGGTGCTTGGGAATTTACACCTCCTTGTGTGCTCTGATACCATCTGCATTAGTAATAGTTCTGTTCATCCTGCACTGCCTCCAGGGCTGTCTTTATGACTTCCACAAGTGAACATTTTGTCTAATCACATTTCAAGAAACTGTCATGTAAGTACAACCATAGATGCTGTGCACAAAATCCATAAACTTTCTCAGTGAGGACAGAATTCGAAGCTGTTGACCGACCCAGGAGAATTCCATCTGAAATTCTGTGCCTAGAGTTTATTTCAAATTAATCAACTAGCATTATTTTTTTCATGAAGATTAAGGCAATACAGCATCTAGTGATATATTACTTAATACAAATATAAAACAGTTAAGTCCCTAAATGAGCTCCAATTTCTGTAAAAACAAAATAGGTATTAAATTCTGAAAATAAGAAAAAAATCATTGGTTCCTATAACTTCTTTTCTTCCTACGGCTTCAGAACTTTAGAGTGCGGGTCTTGAAGTTTATACTGCTTTTTACAATAGAAAATTGCATACTTAAGAACAATTTTGTCAGTTAAGATGAATTGTGAAAACTCAGTCTTTAAAAATATAATAGCTACAAAGCACATATCTGCAAAGTCGGTAGATTTCCTTTAACACATCTGCTTAAACTGGAATAATCCCAATAATTTAATAGCAAAACTTCTGCAACTCAGTTTCCTTTTCCCAGTTATTGTCTGTTTGCATCTTTCTTACATCTTTCTTTTTCTTTTAAAATACTGCACATAAAAAAAATAAAAGAGATAAATGCTTGCCTGAACATTTTGAAACGGATTCTTGTTGCCATAGGATTCACTGAAGTATGTGAAATCATCTATGCTAAGCTGAAAAACAAAGAGAGTAGGTTGGTGAGAAGGAGCCATAGCATCTCCTTTAGGTACAGACTCGTGCTCAGTACTGGTGAGGAAAAAAAATAGTTTACGTACCCGATCTTGCAGGAACAAGACGAGGTTTCTGGAGTTCTGGGTAAAAACAGGTTGCAAGAATTCTGTCAGCTCCTGTGCTGAGACAACGTGTCCTTCGTGCGTAGCAGCGTCTGGATTCCACTGAGATCTACAAAGGAATAATTTCTTTTTCTGTAAAATTTGCTGCCACTGATGACACCTCTTCTTTCTTTAAATATGTAGCAGCAGGTAATGAAATCATCACCTCCAGTTTAAGATCAACTCTGTGGTTCAGTTTACTCTCATTCTACTCAAGAGAAAAAGAACTTGCCCATTTATGCCTGTATCAAATTGACTGAGTTACAGCAAGAATGGAGGTGATGTCCCTCTCTATTTTCTTGTTTGTGTACAACAGCAGAGTTGAATCTTTCCAAAAAAAGATACCTGCTAAGTGCAATGAAGAAGAATATGTTGAAAACATTCAGAGAGAATTCCCAGAGGGCATCCCAACTCCCAAAACACTTTGCAGTGGTGGAAGATGGAGGTCAAGAGGAGTAGAACTCAGACTAGATGACCAGTTGTCATAAAGAAGTATTTTTTAATAAAACGTTTGATAGTAAAAGTGTCTTTTCAGTGCTATTCTAAAAAAATTCTCTCCTAAGGTTTACATGAAGGAACCATTCTACAGAAGCTGCTCAGAAAAGCCACCTTTCCAGCAGCAGGAGCACTTCTGAATGAAATGACTCAAGGCACCCAGCTTACAATTCTTCTGCCAACCTCTCACTATGAGGATGGGACAGAGAAATAACTCATCTATTTAGTTTTGCTGCTACAGAAAACAGGCAAAACAAGAGGTGGCATTATTCTTTCAAAACCTCATTGAGATTTTAACAGTATGCAACACGAGTCTATAGGGATGGAACTTTTTATGGACATTTTTATCCTAGGTGTTTTGACTAATGAAAATTGTCTGTGGAAAACTGTGAACTTCATGCATGATCTCCCATCCTTCCCCAGGTACACAGCAATTGCTAAAGCCTGAGAAAACAGGTATTCCAAACACTAAATTGGTTCTAATTACAAAGACTTGAATATACGCAATTGTTGTGTGCTCTTTCATCAGCTATTATATGAGTGCAATTTGATCAAGTTGAGATATAAATTAAATTTTCTAAACCAAAGCAATTTGCAATGATCCTTGCACAGAAAGCTTTTATGAATGAGAACAACCTCCATAGTCCTATAAGATGGAGGCAGAACAGGGTTAATGAACACATAGGTGGGGTTCAATGTTGTTTTTTGGATAAAGAAAACCTATATTGCACTCCAAGCCTTCCCTGTAATTCCAGTGAAGATTACTGAAAGTGAATCGAAAGCCTCAAATTGCACCCATGGCAGAGATAAAACCAGTGCAGTCCTGCAGCACTAGATGACACCTATCTCACTTCAGACTCTGGAGTTTGGGAAAGTGTTAGAGCAAACTGTATGTGGACAACTCCTTCAGGACAGCATGCTGCAGATGTGAAAACTAAATTCTAGTAGATCTTTTGGCTGCCACTTTTTAAGCTTTAGAATTAAAGCTTGCTGAGATGAACAAAATGGGGTTTTATTGGTTGAAATTATCTGATGTTTTCTTAGTTTTACTCAGCATCTTCACTTCGTTAATTTGTGCTTGGAAATCCACATTAACTTACACTTATGAACATAAACAACTTAGAAATTGTAACAGGCATGCCTCAATTATTCAGAGAAGAGAAACCTCACAATTTAAAAAAAATTCAGTATAATCTTTAAAATGAGTATAATTGAAAACACAGAAAGTCCCAAAGATTCTGAATGACTCTCCAGGAACTGACTTTCATACTGACTTTGTGCCTTACATGGCCACACCAAAATACTAATGATATTAAAGGAAAAGCAGATAGATTAAATTAAGAGATGATAAAATATGGCTTGTGGGAAAGAAAATGACACTGAATATCTTGGTACATTTCTTCCAAAAATAACTAAATAAATCCATTTCATACCTAATTAAAAAAAATGAAGCTTTTGAGAGCTTTGGAGAATAAAAGGTAACAGAAAGCACATAAAAAAAAAATTATTTGCAGCAGCACAATGGTAAAGGCTTTTGCTGTGAACTCAAAACCTCCGAAGTTTAATGATCCTCTTTAAAGTATACTTGTGTCTAAGAAATTCCCTGTTCCTTGAAGCAGTTCTTACTAGCTATCTAACCTTGAAAAAACTCTTTGTGACATTTTTTAACTTTCAAGCAGTCAACTCTGGTAACCTTATCACCATAAAAAAGTCTACATCAGTTGGCTAATAATTCCATTACAATTCAGCATTTGCCTAATAATTATATTCACAATATTATGCATGAATTTATTTGGCTTATTTTAAACAGTTTGGTGAGCACTGTACAAGGCTGTAGGTAAGGCTACATCCTGCTGCTGTCCGCTCAGTGCAGCAACATTCTCAGCGTGGTTCAGAGAGGAAATAGAACCATAGAAACATTTAGGCTGGAAAAGACCTCTAAAATCATCAAGTCCAACCGTCAACCCAGCACTGCCACGTCCACCTCTAAACCACATGCCTAAGTGCCCTATCCACATGTTTTTAGAACATCTCCAGCTGACTCAACCACTTCCCTGTTCCAATCCCTGACCACACTTGCAGCAAAGAAATTTTTCCTGATATCCAACCCAAACTTCCCCTAGTGCAACTTATGGCTCTTTCCTCTCATCCACACACCTGCTAGTTGTGAGAAGAGATCGACCCCCACCCGGCTACAGCCTCCTTTCAGGCAGCTGAAGACAGCAATTAGGTCCACAACTCAGCCCCCTTTTCTCCACGCTAAACACGTCCAGCTTCCCCAGCCACTCCTCACAAGACTTGTGCTCCAGCCCCGCCACCAGCTTCCTTGCCCAGTCAGGATGTTTTCCTGGGTGCTTTACTGTGAAGTGCAGGGTGAAAGGGAGATCTGTGAGTGCCACAGGTCACGGATACGCTGATGATGTGCTGCCCTGCACGCAGTCCCCCAGCTGGCCCCACGGCACTCCTCAGCGCGGTGACGGATGGCGCGGCGTGAAGCCGGCAGCAGGCCAGCACACGTACTGATCGCTGTTACCACTGCTCCCTCACAACCCTGTGTCCAAAGACGCACAGCCCCCTACAGGCATTCCCCATGCCAAGCGCATCGGACTCCCCCCACGGCACCATCGGGGCTCAAAATGACAAGCATCTCTGCTAATGTATGTGCTTTAATGCGCGTGCAGGACCACACAGGTTTAAGGAAGCTTAAGGAAGCTTTAAGTTTGAGGAAACTTAAAACTCAACTGCTCTCTCTTTCCTCCAACAGTCAAACAATGCACTAAAGAAAGTAAGAGAAGCAAGCTTAGCTTGATATTTTGCTTCGTTCTTATACCTCACTGCTCTGACATGACAACATTAAGCATACAGATTCTTCCTTGAACAGTATTCTTTCTGGAATTGGAGCAATTAGGTTTGATGGAAGCAAAGATTTCAAGACTTCCTGTATCTGAACCCACCAGAAGGGCCGATGGGAAGATAACAAGACTTCTATCACTCTAACTCATGACCTTACATTTTTGTAACTGGCTTCGGAACTCTTTCCTACAAGTTATTCTTGTCAGTTGTCTCCGTCAGTCACCTTGTGATCACCGTCTAAGAAATCATATTTTCCCCTTCACCGCAGAAGTAAACTGGCATTCATGCTGGCACACAGTGTCTCCACAGGCACCCAATAAAATTATAGCTAAAAAATATTCCCTTTTATGTTACACCTTCTTTCAGCAGATCTTTCAGTAAAGTCCCTGTAGTTTAGGAAACAGTGCAAATGTACTAATTGGCATTAACACCTTCTCAAAGTCACTTATAATCTGGGTTTGACAGAAAAGGATTATTTTCCCTACATAAGCATAGCATAAAAAAAAGAGGAAGTAATAGATTTTCAAAGACTGTAGGCAAAAATCATTCCTAAAACAAACACATGAGGGGACAATCAAAAAAGCTAATTTTAATGAATTTATTTCCTCAAACTCCTTCTCTTCATCTGTGGAGGGAAAGAAATTCCTCTGAATATTGGTTCAAAATGGCTAAATCAAATTTCTTCTGTATATCATATGCAAGAAAATCCTCTCAACCTTTCCTGCTTCAAAAAACCAACCTGGGAATATTAGTTTAAAGGCTTATTTAAAATGAAGGTCAACTTTTCCACACCAAAGTTGTTTTAAATATATCCAGTGATATATTCTTTTGTGAAAAACAGGACAGTGTGACATACTGAGTTATTCCCTAGTTAAACTGAGAAAGGATGTTGTTTTTTAGAAAAACACTTTTTTTCCAGTAGGGATCTGCATTTTTCTTTCTAGAGGAAAGAGGCAGTGGATTTACCAATGTCTCTGTAAGAACTGATATCACACTTCCCTTTGCTTTGTGCACTGCATGTGTTTGTCAGCTGCAGGTTTCATCTCTATCTGGCATCTAACATCTTTAATAGCATGATTACAGTACAGTAATAATGCATAAAAGAGACTTTAAAGTGTTACATTCTCTAATACAGCTGTCCTGAGATACAGCTTGGCAAACTCTGGCTAGTTCTAAATTAGAACAAAATGTAGAATCCTTCAACTACTCGATATCAAATCCTAACATACACCCTGGGAAAGGATGACAGATCAGTGAATAGCAATTTCTGTTGATTAATGAACTGCCGAACTTTTAAACCGGTGGGATACGTTCCTGTGGAGTGAACAGAAATCCACTGGTACTTGCTGCAATTCTGTAGTTTCCTAAAACTCTTAATAGTAGCTTCCAAATTTCATAGGCTTGTAGAACACACACTGCAAATGTTGCATCTCTGTGAAGTACCAAGATGTAAAGCACAGAGTTAAGGGCTAGCAACCGAAACTTGCTGTTAGTGTTACTTTATTTTATAAAATAACTAAACCTTTCTTTTCAGTTGCTTCACTGACCTTCATCAGAACTAATTTTGGCCCCGCAAGAACTTCTCCTTTCAAAATGCAAATATCATGCTGGGAGGAACACTTCTTCCATAAAAGGTTCTATTCCTGGAAACGTGAAACTGTTTACCCAGTACAGTATCCAGATTTTCTTGCTCTAGATCTCTATAAACCAGAAAAATCTGCAGTAGAACAAGCAGCTAATTGCATCTTGATGGAAAGCTTGCTTATATGACTACATGGGATTTAGTGATAAGATCTTGTTTATATTTACAACAGGTGTGTTTTCTATATAAACCAGGAAGTAGGACAAAGGAAGCACTGATCTTTTCTTGGATGCTTAGGATCACTTTTAACCTAAGAACAGTGCTTTCCAACATTTACTTTTCTTTTAAATGCAGGGGTTAATGCTCATATGTGTGTCTGTCTTATATAGTGGTGAATCACTAAGTATTTTGGATATAAAAATGCTCTGACATTGAGACATCCTTTTTTTTTTTCTTTTGGGGGAAAAAAAGTGAGAACTACAAAATCAAACTTTTTCAGAACTTCTAGATTTCTATATGCAGAGTTTCAGGTTTTGGAAATGCATAATAGATGAGTAAACATCATGGCAAATGTGGTAAATAAGTGACCCATACTTTTCTGACAACTTTACATATGCAGTGTCCACATGAAGCTACTGCATTGCCCAACCTGCCATATTTCTGGAAATCCCAAGTAATGGTACAAAATCCTTAAAGTGAGCATGAATAAAATTCCTGGTTGGAAAGACAGATGTCTATACCTGGTTCTTTCAAGACAGCTTCAAAGTCCTAATTCATAAATATGTGCAAACCCCTGAATTCCATGTGTCTCTGGATCTGTCAAGACTGCAGTTGTTTCTAACAACTGATGCATATCCATACAGCAGTGTATTTAGGACCCTGTATTAAAAATAAAATTCAAGTGAAAAGCCAGAAGTTCAGAAATGCAAGGCTTAAAAAACTGCCACACAGTTTTGGGTCAGCTACTTTTTGTGTCACTGCCTTATGTTGTGGCTTTAAGCCACAACACCTCTGACAGTGGTGTTCAAAGATGCCTTAGGGTGAATAAAGCACATACAGTTCAGATTTCTAGTTTACAGAATTTATTTACTTCTTTCTGCTCAACTTAGAACACTAAAATTATAAAAATCATCTGTTGGCTTGTTTGATGGCCAAGGTGCAAATTTATATATTGGTTAATTTTATTGCCCAGAGCTGATTTACCACAATCGACAGCACGATATATTCTGTGCAGACACACACACGGAGCAGTAGCGTAAGAAGGGATACACTTTTATTCGATTTCTTACCTCTGAGTTGACCAAAGCAGCATCGGCACATGATCCACTGACAGAGAGGGTTTGAGCAGCACAGCAAGGGCGCACAGCAGCAGGGCTGGAGCAGCAGGGCAGAGCCGTGTCATGGCTCCGGGCGAGCGCACACGGAACTGGCCAGCTGCGAAGGGAAAGTCCGAGCGTGTGCACAGCTGCACTTCCCGCTCGGGCTGCTGCTAGCCGGATTCAGCCCGGCTGCGGGGTGACGCTGCTCTCCAACAGCAGGGGGGACTTTCAAAACATGAACTTCCTTCACTTGAACTTGGGAGTTACTCATATTTTTAATACCTTCAGGTTTGTGATTTAAGCAGCTCGTAAAACTCTCTGCAGTGAAAGCACTGCCAGTTTCCTCTAACCTTCAAGTGCAAGGGAGAGTCGTGAAGTCCAAACTCCTGTCCTAGGCAGGCTGATAATAGAGTTATACAACTTCAAAATGGAGTTTACAGAAAAGTTTTCTGTACTGCACGAAATGTATTCTGCAGAACTTCTGTCTTCTTCCCCTGTTACATAATATCACGTCCCTCCACTAAGTTTTTCACATGTATTGAGATCTGGCGTCACACATTTGGGTGTTGACAGGTTTGAAATCTGCAACAGACTGCAGCAAGAAGGAAAAGAGAGAGAAAATGGTACGTTCAGAGCCACTGAAACACAGAATTGTTAAGCTATCTTTTCCATGGAATGATGCTATCCCAGAAATAAAAAATATCTAAAGTGAGGGGCAAATTGTAATCACTTCAGAATGTGACATGACTTCAGTATTTCACAAGTCTCATGCAAGATCAAAATAGTCTTAGAGAATTCCTTCATGGCAGGAAACAAAATGCTCTGGCACACTTTTTTGTGCCTGCCAAACACTGAGCTGTTTCTGCACCTTGTGACTACATTAGGCAGCAGCAGTCTCGGCACTTCTTTGGCTCTGGGCACAAATGCCTCCTCACCATCAGAACAGGATGTTAGAGATCATACGCAAAAGAAGTTCTGAGCTATGTTAAAACAAGTTGTGATAAGGGAAAAATAAGGAAGCACAATGAAAACTGTACAAGAAGATACAAACAGAGGTCAGAAGACTTTAGTGTCTGAATCTGAGCACAGGTAGCTGGATCAGTTAAATCTATTTGCCTTAACTCACAGTATATTGTTATATATACTGTGGTGTTGCCTAACATAAGGCAATTTGTTCATCAACTCAATCTGAAATCAGATTTCTGAGACAAAAACAATAATAATTTTGAGGATAACAATAAAACATCGTCATGTTGCTTTTCTTCTCCATGCTACCTTTACATAACACAGAATTTAACTCTTTAACTGTACTTTTTCCTCTCCTCCTCAGAGAGAGATTAGAAATCTTACTTCTTCCCTTTAACAAGCCAGTGTTTGTCCATCTGTTTAAGGGTGTGTACAGGTAAGACAGCAAACCAGACCACAAAGATAGAGGTAGAAACAGAAGTACCTAGGCAGAATAAAGGAATCACAGAATTTCCAACAAAACTCAGTTTTGCAGAAGGACAGTATTTGGCACACTAACCAATTCACACACTATTGCAAAAACATCACCCTAGGCCCTAGGTCAAATGCACAAATACTCTGCAGGTCCGGTCACATTCAGAAGAGCCAGCTGGGTTCACAAATCACGTGGTTTATTGAATGCAGCATATATGGTTCTTTGGGATAGCCAGTGACAAATGCAGTAATTGCAAAATATATAGCATTAATAATAAGACTGCAATCACAAGTTTCATTTCCCAGGTCAATATTCAGCATAACTGAGGACCCAAGACTTACCAAAAGGTGCCCTTTTTGTGAAGGATGAGAAAGATAAACCTGTCAATCTGTCTCTTAAAATTTTGTGTTAAATTCTCATCCCCCAGTGAGGTACAAAATTGAGGGTACATAAGGTACATTTTATACCTTATTAACCACTATTGTGCAAAGTGCTGTCGGTGGGACTGTGGTCAAGCCCACCATTCTGTGTAGTTGTGTTGCATGGAACATTTCCAGGTAGGAGGTGCACTTGGTTTGTACAGAACATTTCTGGGCAACAAGTAGAACGTGACCGCATGGTTTCTACCCTCACTTCCCGTTCCTCCTCATGGCCGTGGCAACACAAACCGTAGGACTCCGCCCGGTTTCTGTTCGTGCTCTGATCACCGTGGGCCCCGTCATCACACACTGAGCTTCGCCTTTTCTTCGCTGTTATATGCTTCCAGCACACACAAGTGAGACGCACAGTTGGTGGGTGTACTCTCTATTCTGCCTTACAGAAACAGTCTTGAAACTTCTTGAAACAAAACCAGATTGTTTTCTGTCAGATTACCATAACACTTAAGAGCAAACTTTTAACTGAAAACAAACTGACTTTTCCTTTTTAATATTCCTCCACAAACCACAGTTTGGGAACAACTGAAGTGAAGAAAGCTTTGGAGAAAAAAAAGGAATGAGGAGAACCTATTGAGTGGGATTTTAATTTGCCTAAGTAAATTTAGCTCACAAATATATCTGCATATATTTTCTCCTTTTTTTCTCTTCACTCCTAAAAATAAAGGGTGTTTTTTTGCCAAATGATAAGAAAAAAATATACCTATTGCAAAGAGATTTTAACAAAAATATTCTTTTCTTTCATTTAATTAAGATTAGACAAGATCAAAGTGGTTCTTTTATCTGCGAGCAGGAACCTAAGCCCACTTTTTATTAATGTCTGTTGGTATACACAAAAGCACACACAGTTTACTGTTGCATTTCCACAGGGCTTTTTCCTTGAACATTCATGTGATCTTCAGTCCTGGTTTAGAACTGCTTTATTGTGAAGATTTTTTAAAATGCAACACAGATTCAAAATACTGAAAAATCAAACTACTGTGAAATCATTATGAAATGGCAATGAAGAAGGAAACATCTCCATTACCATGCATCCACACTTAACTAAAATAATTTTATTAAGAGCAGCTATAATATTATATTGACATACTTTATGTTACCATTCTACTCCTACCCATTTTTACAGGCTTTCTTTTACAACTGTATGCCTATCACATATCATCTGTATTTCTTATCCTGCTGAAGTTGAAAGATGGGACTCATAAAAAATAATTGGAGAGAAAAGGCCAAGAGGATGGAAGCCTAATGTCTTTTGCTAATGAACTGATCTTTAAACAAACAAACAAACAAAACCTCACCAAAACTCTCAACTTCAAAATTCTACATTCCTCATGTGAAAAATCTGGATTCAAAAAGAAGTGTGAATGATGAAGGTAAATTTAGGCCTGCAAGACATGCCAAGGATGATTTGTGATAAGGACAATTTACAGTACAAGATAAACTAGGAGAACTATCTTTATATAGGTGACAAAAATAACTCCCATCAATTTTGCATGCAAATTTCATCCTTAGGCAACAGGTTTGGGAGCTAACATGGTTCTACAGCAGCATATTAAAGAACTTTTCTCAGCTCAGCTAATAGACATATTTAAATTTAAGCTCTTTAAAAATAAATAATTTAAAAAACCCAAGACAATGATTTTGGTTTTCATCTCAGTTACTATTAGTATAATTTCCTATTGAAAAAGTATTTTCCATAATGCCATATAGGAATCAGCAACTACTTTGCGACCCTCACGTATTTAATTTAGAATCTTTCTTTATCACTGTTTAGAATCATTTTATTATCTAAGAAGAGACCTAATATTTTGCTCATTTGGACATCTTTTTGGGGCAAGGAGGTGGAGAAGACAGTTCTTCTGAGTTCTTCCTCATTTGAGATATAAACAGGGAAATTTACATGCTGAAAAAAGCATGGATTTTCCTCTTAATAGTGGGGAGGCAAAACACATATGTTTCCTTGCAAATTACCATACTAATCACTTGTGCATCTGGGAAGAAAGCTAGAACCTTTCCCGCTGGAAATGGATTGCCAGTGGTCTTGCGGGTGAGGAGAAGGCAAATTTTGATTCATGCTCAAAAACTCCTGCTCACAAGAGTCCTGTGAGGTAAGAGAAGTTTTTGATTTGCCTTGTGTGTCTGCTACTGCCAAAGGAACCTTAAACGCCATACGGGCTGATCCCGTTTACCTGGGAGTGAGAGTCTTTGGGAAAGAACTGAGTCAATCCCAGCATCTCTCATCAGCCCTTCAGGAGTGTTTCAGGAGTATGGATTCCTCATGAGCTCAACCTTTAAGCTACGATTTAAGAGACTTGATAAGCTTATCACTTCAGCCACTTAGCAGAAGTGAATGGAGGTTAGGATTTCACCTCACATTCTATTCTTTAAAGAGGTACTGACACTTTGCAGTCATTTGTTCTGCTTATCCTGGAAGGGTCTGTGCTCCAAAAGGCCTTTTTACCAATGGATTCTAAAACCATCTATTGAGTAACTCTATGAAACACAAGCAAAGATGATCAGCTGTGCTTTTAAAGAATTTACTCAGTTCTGTTGGAAACTTAGGCAGGTCTGACCCTTTAGTTGAACAGTTTTCTTTTCCTGATAAAATGCAATGACTTCTCCTGGAAATGGAGTATCTTTACTCTGACTGATATTTTCAGTTAGCTTTCCCAGTATTCTCCACTGTTTGATACAGAGAACATTTTCATTCTTCATACTTGTCCGGTACCTTTTTTAGTATCATATATAAGCTACATATAGAGGTGAATCAATACAGTAACTATCTGAGAAAATTTAGAACTAATTCCTTCTCAAAATGCAATACAATTATAAATGCTATGGACAAAGAGTGGTAAAAAAATAATTGGTTTTAAATTCAGTAACAATATCAAAAAAACATTTATAATAATCAAAATTAGCAACTAAAGACCACTAACATTAAGGATTTTATGCTAATTTCAACTATGATACATTTGTAAAAAAATTATACTATTTCAATTATGTTGGTTTTACTTGGCTTTGCCCTAACAAATAACTCAGCTATCCTAAGTATTGAAAATACTTTTTCTATCTTGCAACAGCTCTCTTTCCATACATGTCCTCTAAAACTTTCCATTTCTATGCTTTCAAATGCCATTTTTGGACACTGATTTGAAGGATGACGTTAGTTAGAAGGCACTTATTTTGTGGAAAGCCGTGTCTCAAATATTAGTCAAGCATCCAACTCACTATAATTCCAGCAAAATTTTTTAACTATTTACACAAAAGTTTTCACAGTGTGACTAAATGTCACTGCCAGGAAAGAGCTATTGGTGGTGGCGAGTGGAGTTTACATCCAGCTGGCAGGCAGTCAGTGGTGTTCCCCAGGGCTCAGTATTGGGGCCAGTTCTGTTTAATGTCTTTATCAATGATCTGGATGAGAGGATCGAGGGCACCCTCAATCAGTTTGCAGACAACAGACTGGGCAGGAGTGGTGATCTGACGGAGGAAGGCTCTGCAGAGGGATCTGTACAGGCTGGATCGATAGACTGAAGCCAGTTGTAGGAAGATCAACAAAGTGAAGTGCTGTGTCCTGGTCTTTTGTCAGAACAACTCCAGGAGGCACTACAGCCTGGGGGCAGAGTGGCTGGAAAGTGCCCAGCGGAAAAGGACCTGGGGGTGCTGGCTGATGACTGTCTGAACATGAGGCAGTGTGTGCCCAAGTGGCCATGATGGCATCCTATCAGAAATAGTGGGACCAGCAGGACTAGGGAATTCATTGTCCCTCTACACTTGGTGCTGGTGAGGTCACACCTCAAATGCTGTTCACTATTAAACTGCACCTCAAATACAGTTTTTGGCACCTCCCTAAAGAAAGAGATGGAGGTGCTGGAGCCTGTCCAAAAAAGGGCAGTGAAGCTGGTGAAGGGTCTAGAGCAACAAGAGGAGATGGCCTCAAGTTGCACCAGAGATTTATGTTGGATAATAGGAAAAGATTCTTCACTGAAAGGGTCGTCAAGCGCTGGAAGAGCCTGCCTGGGGACTGGTGGACTCACCCTCCCTGGAGGTATTTGAAAGCCATGTAGATGTGGAACTCAGAGACATGGTTTAATGGTGGACTTGGCAGTGTATAGGTAATGGCTGGGCTTGATCTTAAAGGTCTTTGCAACTTAAATGATTCTAGGATTCCAAAAACCTCCAACACTGCATTGCATTGAAATTAATGACTACTAGCCTTTCATATTTGTTTGAACTATTTCCTTACTGTGTATTTAAATCATCCTTGTGGAGTTGTAAATTACATTTTTTAAAATCTGTTTAAGAAAAAAGGAAACAAATTTATAAAGAGGCAGATTCCTATCTATGTGACTCATTGCCATTCAATCCATGATTTACTTCAAAACTCCTTTTATCACTGGAAGGAAATTCAGACATAGCAGCCATTCCTATGTTAAGGCTCAGATGTCAGAAAGCACGTAAGTCAACTGGAATGCTCATGTGCTGCAATTCTACGGTAACTTCAGTACTGAACTAAAATCCAGAATTTAATTAAACTAAAATTCTGAATTTAATGGTAAAATCAATGGGAAGGTTCCACTGATGCTAAAATGCACTGGTCAGCCAGGTACTGGTTCTACAGTTCATGTTCTTTTGAGGGAGTCAATCCAGTTTTCAACTGTTTCGTGCTTATTGTGCTTATTTCTCTTTGTAAATGGTACTGCTTTTTCCTATACAGTTTCATTTGTCAGAGCAAAAGGCTGGGTCAAAACCATGTCTATAATAGAGGTTTCAATAAGAACCTTGCAACTTTCTGTTGGATTTTTGAATTTACACCATATGATGTTTTTCTCTGTAACTATGATCAAACATAAACTTTTTTAGCTATGGAGAGAATTTACTTCTTCAGATAATACAAGCTCCTCAAAAATAAACATATTTCAAAGAGTCTGAAATGTGTATTACAAATTATGACATTTAAATAATAATATTCATTATAATTTATTATTATAATTGATAAATTATAATAATTACAATAATTTCAAGACCTTGGATACAATAATTACATGCTGGCAGTTCCACTGTGACCACCTAGATGAGCTACAAAAAATAAAGTTATTCTTTTGCAAAAATGTTTGCAGGGCAAAGCAGCTATATCAGCAAAGTTATATCTATTCTGTTGTTCTGTAGGAATGCATGGTTTGAGGAGGTTTCTGCCTTACGTGCTTAAGACAAGAAAGATAAATTTAATACAGTGCTATAGTATTAATTTTCTAATTAAAGGGTGGCAAAAATTAACAAAGTTCACCCAACAGGAATATTATACTATAGACAGAATGTTCCAAGCAATGCAGGAATACACAGAAAAATAATCATCGCTGTAAAAATTGAGAATTTACAAAGCTCTTTAACAACATTTTATTTTTGTTTTAAATGAGGTTACAAAACTTGAAATGCAGTTGTATTAAGTGATTGAGATAAAATTATTTTATTCTCAGAAGTTTATTTTGATCTCTGTAATACAATTAAGGTACTGATGAAAACGTATATTTCTTTAAAACCTAAGAATTTAGTTCACTTCTTTAACTTCGAAGAATTATGGTTTTTGTGGGAATTTGCATTAGCCTGATTGTTACTTCTATGCAAAAATGATGACATCGCAGGAAACTGAGCAAAGTAGTTTTTTGCCTGGATATGCTTTTGTTTTATTTTGTAAATAAATGGAGCTTCATAAGCCTGAAAAAAAAAGAATTCAAATCCCATAAATACAATTAAAATATCTAGAAATCTATGTGTTGCTTCATATTTTAGACATTGTAAACATTTTGACATATTTTATATATTAAAATAGTGACTCTTTAATGAACTAAGGCAGATAATTTATTTATATAAATAATGAAATATTTTGTAGTTCTATGCTACTATCTTATGGCCCAGTAGTGAAAATTATTCCTTGTGAAATATTAGTCATGTTTTAAAACCAGAATAACATTTTTTATCCATTCAAGATAAAACTTAATTATTTTTCTTTTTCAGGTAAGAGCATTTGTACTTACATTTGAAAATTAAATAAGGCAATGTTTAGATATCAACATTTGCTAGGTGAAGACTGTAGAGGCATTCCTTGATAAGAATCAGAGTCGTTATTTACAACTAATCATGGGAGCAAGTATTTTGCAGCATTTCAGTCAGCATTTGCATGTAGTGGTGACATCTTCCCAAATTCCTAGTGATTAGTAGTAGTTTGGATGATGGAATAAGTAACCAAAATATTTAGTTGAAAAAACCCTTTGCTGTTGCTGTAGTCAACATTATGAATAATTGATATAAAATTAACATCTTGAGATGCCTTTCTTGTTTCAGTGAATGAGAAACAATGGTTCAACTTGCAACATTCTATCTTTGCCTGATTTTCCTTATTTCACACTCCTTTCATTTTTTTTTGAAACAAAGATTTGGTCATTACCAGTGAAGAAAGGGGACTCCTCACTACAGCTGGTTCACTTCTATTTTTGCAGCAAGAGCTACAGAAAATAGCTCATAATTTTTAGGTAGGCTTGTGTAGCTTACCTGTTTTGACCTAACTCCCCCATTGACTGAAGCTCTGGACCTAATTAAGTTAATAGCATTTCTTTGACTGTGACATCCAGACTCATGGCATCAAACCAGAGAAGTGCTTCATCAGGATCTTCGCCTGCCATAATGCTGGTAACAGAAATTTATGGATGCTGAGGAGCATCACTGGATTCAGATTGTCTGAAAAGCCTTGTTGACTCACAACAGGATTTCCAGCTTGAAACTGATTTTACCTTCTAAAGCTAAAGCTCACATAAACATGTCTGCTTGAAGGCACAAGCTGGGCACTCACACAGAAAATATAATGGATGGCAGAATTCCTTTCACCTTTAGAATTCCCTGACATACTTTATCCATAAAGCAAAACTTTAAAGAGAGCAACTAAATTGCTCTGTCAGTTTAGCTACCACATCCTCTTAAGACTTCCAAAAAGAAGGTCAATACATAACAGCTGAAGCTGCTTTTCTGATGCACACATATTGCGTTAAAAACTGAATTAAGAACACCCTGAACAAAATAACACTAGGCAACAATGACTACAGGTCACTTCTTACATAAATCAATCACCTGGAGCTGAAAGGCTTAATAATCCATTATTAACTGCAGGACAGACACAGCTCACAGGATTCTCCCTTGCCTTACAAAAATACTCTTAATATATGATGTTCAGTGGAGAGATATTTCACAGACTACCATGTTTAGATATGGAATTTGGGGGGACTGGTGTAAAAATAGTTTAGATCATGAGTTTAACACAGTCCTAAGTGTTTTTAACTCAGAAGAGAAATTATGTTTCTATTGCTTAATTGCAAACTGGGATACTTAGCTGACATCTATGTAAGAAGGTAGTGACAACTTTTCTGATGACAAATGGATAAGTTGTAGACAAAGAACCATTCTTCTATTTGATGAGAAATTTAGAAGACCAGAAACTAATGAGGCCAGAGCATGTGCAAGAGCACAGGCACACAATTGTCACAGTATTTGTGGTGAGTCTTTAGTATGCTTTTCATCCAGGCCAGCTCGTCTGATCTACTCTGAGGGAAGAGCGTGTGCGTGGCACCGTTCTCAGCAGGCAGCATGGGTGAGGCCACTTAGCTTCTTGCATTTCAGGAGGGAGAACTGGGGCAAGACAGAGTTCAGGAACATGGAATGAGCTGTGCATGCCAGATGCCTTCTGGATTAGTGTCCATTTTGTTTAATAGTACAGGTATCATTTAAATAGTCACAATCTGCCAATTTAAACATGGACAAGTGTAATGACTAAATTTGGCCCAACATAATTAGTCACAGGATTCTCTTAAAACATAGCATAAATAATGTAAAAAATTAAGCCCATTGAATTTTACCTGCTGAAGGTTACACAGCTTGAGATGTGCATCTGCCTCTTCTTTTGTGAGGAGAATAGTGTTCCATGGAGACCACTCATGCTGCTTATCCCACCTGACCATAACCAGCTCATACAGGTCACTGCAGGCACTGAGAGCTGACTGGGAGTTCCATATGTTCTCAATCAGGTACTGCATATCTGGAAGCTGAAATGAAAAACAGGGTTAAAAAGGAAGAAGCATGTTTCATTCTACAAGTCTTGCACCCATGTAAAAATCCAAATAAAGCTTTGGGTAAAAAAAAATTTCTATGCACATGTCATATGATCTCATGGTTAAAGAGCATCTTGACATACATATATACTTGTAGCATAGTTGTTGGAACATGTGATTCTTTGACCTGTCAGCTAGACTTGTTTTAATGTATAGCTTGCAAACCACCTTTAAAAGTACACCTGCGCTTCAAGAGCTTAAGGGCTGCTGCTTTATGGTGTGGAACATCACGTATCACAGGAAGAAGTTCCAGCTTTTAGCCCATTTCTCAGCCTGTCAACAACATACACAAAATAAAGGACATATAGTCAAAGCCACTGGTTACTATGAGTAGCAATGCTCTTTCCAACAGTACCTGAACTAAGAAAACAATCTTAGTATCATCCTGATAATCAACTTCAGACTTCGTGAGATTTTCTAGTATAAGTCTATACTTGAAAGATGCTTCTCGTTTCCGAGCCTCATTATCAAGCTGGTAACACGAGCGACATCTGCCAATGGTGCGGGAATTTGCAGGAATGGGAAACTCAGTAGAGGGTAAGTAATTTTCACAGCTATGACAGAAGTAAACATTTTTATAAAGCTTTAAGGGATCTTGTGGAACCTAAAAATTAAAAAAAAAAAAGAGAGTTAATTTACCACAAGGTATCTTTGTATTACTTGTATGTCACTCTAACTGTCAGGATATGTTTTCCATATCTTCATGCAAGTATTTTAATATGTAAAAGCTAGCAGTATTTATTTTAAAATACCCAATAAAATGTTGTGATTTTTCTTAGGTAGGATACCAAAAGTCACTGTATTTTCTTACTGCATTTGTTAAAATCAGTTATATAAATCAGTCAATTCATTTTTAAGCTATACGAAGATCCTAAATTATGTTCCAGTGCTCTTCGTGGTTCTTTTATGTATGCAGATTGTCAGTTATTCTGGAAGGATGACAACACAGAGAAAACAGAAACTAAATTCTCTGCATTTAATTTTTCATGTAGAATCTGCCCTTTATGTCAAAGATAAAACCCTGAGATCATGGGCATATTAATATTTTGGCATAAGAATACAAAATCATCAGACCCACATGTCCAGAAACAACATAGGGGAAGAAAATAAACTATACTTGATAGTGACCTCCTCATCCCCATATTCCTTAATGGGTTCTGGAAAGAGTGTAATGTAGGCTGTGCAGAGGGACCAAGTCTGTAACTATATAGTTTAAGTAGTCTGTTAATCTTCAGTCTCTGCTATGATTCATCTGCTAATAAACCTAGTGTAAAATTAACTGTTAGCTGGTTCTAAATCTAACATCTGCATCTAAATTGGACAGATTCTCAGATTCTGAGATAACATTGACCACTATATGAGGAATGCTCTTCTGATAGATGAAAAATAGACATTGCTACTTAAAGCAGCAACATATGATAGTGAATCATTTTTTTTTTTTGTAATGTGTAGTCAGAAAATAACAATCACACAAAACTAACTACATCTTTGCACACAGTAGCAACTGACTGTACAACAGAAGGCTGGAATAGTTTTTGCTTAGGTGCAAGCTCACTAGACACTGACATGGGCAATGTTCTTCCTTTCTGGATGCATGGCATGCTGCCTCTTGACCAGTAGAAAAAACATTAATTGCTCTCTCAGTATATTGGTACCACTTTGCTGTTATGTTTTACTGATACCATCCCAAAAGATCTACCATTTATAACTTTCAGATTTTTTATTTCAGACACAAGACTTCCTGGGCTCTCTTAGTGCTACCAGCCACTTGTCAGGTGCTTATAACCATGTCTTTTCCCCATGCTTCCTAATATACCTATATAAATTTATTTATTTGTGTGAAGCCTATGTACTTGCTACATTTTACTTCTTGAGGAACTCCTCCACCAATTCTACAGTAAAATGTAAAATAAAAAAGCTTTCAATGTTTTCCATTCCCCTTCTCCTTAATTCAATGGCCACTATGTCAGGCTGCAAAATAAGAATAATACCTTAAGTAACCAAAAAACTTCAGGATTAAACTCTGGAATTTTAATATACTGAAGAAATAATGTACAAATTCTTTTCCTCAGTCCTTCCAAGTTGCATTCTTTCACCTCTCTTGACATAAGATCAACTTCCCTGTCAATTAAAGCCACTATTTCCTGTGTTAATTTACATTCATGTTCCTGAAAAAAAAAAAAGAGAGAAAAAGGAAAAAAAACTCCGTAACAATAGAGAAGCAAACAAACAAAATCATTCAATGCAGATATGAAAGCAAACTATGGATTCTATACCCATTACCATTCATAACTCTGTATGTTCATGTAAGAACATATTCGTAGAACCCATTAGTGTCTCAGGGAAACAATCTTCAATGAAACAACTGTAAAGAGCTACAAAAGTTAGAATGCCTATAGATTCCATTTTAAGGGGCCTGTATATGTATACCAAAGCTGTGAGGAACTGTAAGCCTGGAAGCACTAAAAGACGCTTAGCAGAAGTACACAACAAGTGCAAAATTTTAAGTCTTCAAAAGCCCAAAGAATTATTTCCCTAAGAAGCCTCCTTTGGCTGTGAGATTGAAGGTGTAGTGTGGATGGGTTTAAAAAAATACCACAAGAAAACCCAAAAAATCTACCACACAAAAGGCATGGGGGACTTTGACAGTATGCCTGGAAATTAGTCACTTCAGCATTTCAAATGCTCAGCAGGAGATTCTCCAGAGAGAGAGATGTAAGAGGTGAATGAGTTCAGGGACTTCTCAGGTAAAAGAGAGTGCTAATTTACAGAAATTCGCTTGTTCACTACAGCAATATTGACTTGTATTAAGATCGACAAAGTTCATAAACTAGAAGTCCTCTCAATGCCATAGTGACTTTAAATCAAATACTGGCACTACTAAAAAAACCAGCAAGATGTTTGTTTGTTTAAATAAGACCAGGAAGCACCATTCTATTCTAGGCTGATGTCAACAGTATCATCCTGAAAGGACCTTGAAATTAATTCTTTTTGTTGTGTGAATAAATAAATAAAACCAATATGAAAGACTAAAAAAAATGCAACCAGCTTCTAATTCATTGGGAACAGTGGCAGCAAGAGTGGGGGTGGGGAGTGAGGGACAAAGAGAAGAAGAAAAAAATCAATATTTGCTACTCATAAAACTGGTAATCCAAACCACTAGACAGATAAGGTTCTAAACAGATACTTCAAAGAACAGAGGAAAAATAAATGGTAATCGCCACATACATCTCTGCCATGTATGTTCTCATCAAGTTGCTATTATGTAGTAAACTAAACTCTGTACTAAAACTGTATTATGTATTAATATACAAAGAAGTCTAAAATCATGGGGTTAAAATTCTAATACAACTTGAAGACAAATATGCACGTGACAAAGTGAAATACCAATTTAGAGTGTGTCTGGAATGTAAATTACACTCTCATGCCAGGCAGTACACGAGGCTGTCTTGCTGCCAGCCCATCATCATGGCACTCGTCTGCCAGCAGCAGAATTGCTTGTGTGTCAACTTAATTGACAGCATCTTTGAAAAGTACAGCTTCAAGCTAAAAATAAATAGAAAACTAAAACTTACCTTCACTGTACATTTGAGTGTTAAGAGCACAGATGTTCTCTCATCTTTTGGGATGTCCTTTGTGCTAATGCTGCGGTAGATTTCAAGTAGTTCTTTGCCACGAAGTGTGCTCTGTGTATCCATTTCAGTGATTTTTCCATCAAATGCTTTCCACCTCCTAGGTTGTGCACACTTCAGAAAAAAATTGTAAAACTCTGAGCTATTAAAATCTGACCACCAGCTGAACAATTGCATTATGTTACATAAAGTTTCATCAGAGCAAATAGGGACTTAACGTGAATGCTTGACTACTGCAAAAGGCTAATTCTACTGTCGATATTGATACAGCACCTCTTCCACCAAAGCAAGCATTCAATTGCACACTTTATTTAAAGCTGAAGGTCAGGAAAATCTTGACTTACAGGATATTAAAAGCAAATAATATTCTCCTACAGGGATATGCTCTACTTCTTTAAAGTGAATTTACTGACAGTAGTGTTAGAATACATTTGCTCTGTATTTCACTTTGCAGCCATAAATCCCTTCAAAGTATCAGTAAAAATCAATAGGTCTGTTGACTGTGTAAAGATTGCAAATTTAAGACCTAAAGTCTACTGCAGTAAAAAATATCTCCAGGGAACTGTTCTATTTATGCTAGTTGCAGACAGATAGAAAGAATACGTTTTGTTAGAGCTAGGGCAAGGTAAGGATTTACTTCACCTAGGTTCTTGTTTGCTAACTTAACCACATGCCATATGCTTTATGCTTCAATTATCTCTTTGCACATCTTTAACTTTTACAGACAGTAAGAGGTTACACAATGTCACCTGTGCCATCGGGTCTGAAAAGTCCAACCATTCTCTTCTTTCCAGAAGACTGGTTTTGGTTGCAAATCATACTGTTACATAAGGAGATTGGTATCCAATTCCAATAGAAAAAGAGTTTTCAAAAGCCTCTCCCCATCATTACTTAATTCCATTTCCTTTTCTTAATGGGGAGAGGTATTTGAAACCTTTCTGTGGATCAATTACTCTCACTATATTTGGAACTTAAGTGTTCACTAACACTCACAAACTTCACCTTGCAGTTTCAGTGTGAGCTAACAGCAGCAACCCTTCATGCAGCATTCACATGCCTAGTAGTTTTCTAACCCCAGCATTGACAATCATTATTTTGACAAAATAGGCTTGCTATGGTGATCAGTAATAAAAATACCAAGAATATTAGATAATTAGAAGAGAAATGATTAGTTATCACCACAATCAAAACAGACTTTTCCTCACTTTTAAATAAAGTTAGGTAGGGAAAAGAAAGGCAAAATATTTTTAAAAAGGATTTAACACCAAATTACTGACACTTAATTACATTATCACTGGGGGTAGAACTCTAATTAAAGAAGATATTGTTAACCAGAGGTCACATTTCAAAGCCAAAACTAAGAAATGCAATAGCAAAACCAGATATTAGCTAAAAAACCCCCCAAACAACAAACTCTTAATTCCTTAGTGAGATCTTTGAATTTCTGCAAAACTAGAGCATGGCAATTTTTTCTCTGTCATAAACAGGGAGCCTTCTACCATATCTTCATTTTGTTCCACTATGTTTGTACAATACTAGAAATTCTTAAAAAAACCCCCAAACCAAACCACACCCCCACCCCCCCCCCCCCCCCCCCAACAACCAACACACACCACACCACAACCCCANNCCCCCCCGCTTCACACACAATAAAATTCAGACCGACTTAGAAGGTCTATCATGCTGTCAGTCCTTTATATGTTAGACTGGGAAAAAACACTGTTTTCCATGTAGTAGCTAATTCAGTACCCACATTTGATCCTCTTCAAGGAAATCACTTAAAGTAACACAGAAAGGTCATTTGCTTATGCTAGGAAGAATCAATGGCCAGAGTACACCCTAGGAAATAGTCAGTAAAATTACATTCTTCTGATAAATTTGCAAACCCAGTATGTGCAAGCAGTCTTGGTATCCCGTTCTGCAAACGACCCTTAACACAGACCAGTTGTGTTATAATTAATTCTTCAAAGATACATCTGTAAATTCTGTATTTTTTCTTACTACCTTATCATAGCTGGGTATTACATTAAAACATTTTAAAATGTAAAAAAAAATATGCAGCTTTTTAAGGAAAAAAGAAAGAATCACAAGTCCTCTGATTTCAGGACTATTTTTCTGTACTCCACGCTGACATGAAAAACTAAAACTTTGAGATCTTCTGCCAGCTTTTCCTTGTCTTTTAGTCTGCTGGCAGTGCTGTGGAATTTACAATAATCCTGTTATCTGTATTACTTCAGAAAGCACGGCTACTAAACTACACTCTGCTGCCAATGCATGAAAGCAGAAAAAGCGCCTGAGGAGAGAAACATACCACCACAGATAGAGAGAAAAAGGTAAGTAAAATTTTAAAAAATCCATAGGATGTGTGCAGAAATTGTACAAAGCATGAAAGGTATGAACTGAGTGACAGTTAATAATGACACAAATTTCATTAAGAAAATACGATTGCTGTATAAAAGCTCATTTAAATACTTCATTTCCAAAGTACAAATGCTGAAGAAGAACGAGCTCAGCAGAAAGAAGAACCCCCTAGAACACACTGCACATACAACCAGTAGCAACCTTCATAAGAGCACACATGCCTGTGGAGGTACATGTTTAAAGCAGCAAAGGAGGGAACAAAGGTTTCCATGGAGAAGCAAGTTTCATACCACACTGGCTATTGCAGCTTGCAGTCTTCAGATGTGAAAGATGTTATTCCAGCTTTAACTGGCAAGTGTCCACATCGACATTACCAGCTCAAAGTTCAAGAAAAAATTAAATAATCCCTAATCAACCACTCCACAGTAAATTTCATACTGTCATTTAAAGTACTTAAATTGCACTGCTACAGTCATAGCAAAACATCCATCTAATTCTGAGATTTACAAAATTATATTTATCTTTTTAAAAAATGCAGAATTGTTACTTTTTCTACCTGAGTTAGGCTGCTGTCTATGTCAACAGTTTAGAACAACACTCAAAGTCCTACAGCTGACATGATAAAAAAACATTAAAAGTTGTACTAGTTCAGCAGCTCATTAGATTTTAAAATTTAAAAGAATACAGTCTCTTTCATGAAAAGCAATTTATACATTTAAAATAGGAATAAATAAATTAGTAGTAACTGCTTCAGAAAAATGTCTGCTGTTTGGAAAGATAGAATTTCTGTTGTCTCTGATGTGTCTCCTGAATCTCCAAACATCAACTGTCACTGAAAATTCTTGTACTGAAGAACATTTTGCTTCTGACTCTAGATGTAAGAAAACTGTACAGGCAAAGTTTGTCAGAATGTGTGCTGGAAGTAATCTGTATAAGGTGGGACATTGGAAATCAATCCCTATGAGAGAAGTAATGAGAGAGTCAGTTAAGAGAGAAATGTATTTGCTTGGACTGTTCTAGGCTTCTTTATCTTAGAAGATAACAGAATAGATTGTAAGTAGTAGAAGCAAACGATAAACATAGAAATGATTCAAGGCTCTGAAAATATTTTTAATTATTTAGTTTTCTGGGGATTTTTCATTCATGAAAGCAGTAAGACAGAAAACAATCACACCACAGCAATAAATGTAGTAACAGTTCTGCCAACATTTCAGATAAGCAATTTGTTCATAATTAGAAATGTAATAGATTTTACCAACTCACATTTACAGTACAGTTCCCCTGCATCAGTAATAAAAAGAATGAAAAAAGTCTCTTTTGGACAAAACCACCATTTTTACTTTCAAGCACTAAATAGTAAAAATTTTAAGATAAAATAAAAAAATTAGATGCCTAAAAATCATTTCTGTTGCAGTATTTCTTTTTATAATCATGTCACATACTTTGAAAACAGAAAATAAACTATTACTTTTTTCCAGTTGCTGGATGTCTACCTAAAAGGACAAGGTTTTTTGTATTTTACATTAAGATAATATTGAATTTATTGCCATTTTAAATCATCTTTGTGAGTGAAGAAATTCTCATTTTTTAAATAAAGATTGAAGAACACTTACCTTAAATATCATCCCCAAGATTATACAAGAATGAAATCTCAAGTTAAGCTTCTAATGGAACTAAAGGTAGGGATTTAATAACTGAGTTCAACATCAGATTCAAATTTTTCTTTATAAATGAAAACAGAATAAATGCTTTCTTTAAAGACAGACATACAATGACCAGAGGCCTATGCTCAGTTGGGAAACTAATGACAAATTTTCTTCCTGAAGGATAACATATTTATATTATTATAATTTATTATATTTATTGTTTATTTTTTTATAGTTAACAATCTTAATGACTGTTTCACCTTCAATTGGTCTGAGAGCTATGAAATTCTCAGCTTGGAAAAAGAAATTTACTGAATTGTATTGACATGAGCAACCACATAATTTGGATATTTACAACATTAGCATTCACATGATTAACTGTTAAAAGCCACAAAAGCTACTTTTTGCACTTTGCAGGTGTATTTTCTGTTCCTGTACTTTGGTATTCTTTATTATCAGCCTCGTTACTGACCTTACCCAGAAGCTGCAGTATTGCTTTTTGTTGATTCTCCACATTGGCATTTAGTTTGTGCATCCCAATGCAAGCAATGAGCTCCGTCTCTTCTTCCAGAAGTGCACAAAGTGCTGCCTTCCTTTCAGCTCCAGTAAGAGTGCTGTTAATTCTCTCAGTCTCCTCCTGCATCCACACTGCAGATACAAATATTTGGGGTATTTTTCACAGGATGATTTCCAGCACAACTTCTGCTTTCATATTTAAGAAGCAACATAATTGACTTTTCCTTTAATATTCACTAAAAGCCAGTTTACATTTTAGGGAATTGATTGTTATGGCTATTTTCAATACATGCAAGATGGCCTAGAAATGAATGCAAATTATACAGATGTTCTGTGAGAGTATGTGTGTGTACATCAATTTCAGACTGCCAATTTTACTCCAAAATGAAGGATGAGTAGGAGAAAAAGGAGCTCTGTGTGAGAAAAAGAATTTAGCTCCTGTGGAAATGTGTGATGAAATGGCTGCATCTTACTGTAGCACCACCAGTACTCAGAGCTGAGAATATTACTGCTTCTCCCTGCATAAATGAGTAAAATTTAAAGAAGCTTGAAGTCCCCCAAAACTGAGATAAAACTTGACTGACAGTCACATTTAGCACTCCAGGTCTTAAACTGGATATTGCAGTGGTATCACCTTTTGCCATCCAAGGCAGATGAATATACATTAATAACTAGACAGTCATTGCTTTACTCTCCTTTTCCTCTTCTACAAACGAACTCTCTAAGTGGGAGAAAGTGGCCACAAAAGAAGCCACAGGATGGGCACGATGGCAGCACATGGATCAAAACATGCTGTCTGACCCCCTGAGACTTATGCTGCCCATATACAGACTGCATGGCTTTAGAGAAATCTGTTTGTAAAATCACGCTGTGTTTACTGCCTTTGCATATCCCGTAACAATTCTTGGCTTCTCTGAAGAGTCTGATCCAAACACATCTGGAGTTTTGTAAGGAATTTTATAAGATCCAAAACTTCAACATTCCTGATTAATAGCTCCAAGTGTCGTTATCATCCCAGAACAGTTACGCAAAAGCAAAACCCAGCGTAAAAGAAAACAATCCAATATGTGATGCAATGAAAAAGCCTGTAACATCCTGGATCTGGTAAGATTAGAAGCAAGAGGAGGGAAAGGAGGAAGGCTTATTTTCTGCCTGTGGCTTCTTATCTACAATACCTTATGTTTTCCATTTTTAAATATTTCAGTTTATTTCCTTAATACTCTCCAAGCTGTACTATGACAGCTGTCTGACAAGTTCTGAGAACCCAAAGATATATATTTTAAATAAAGTCAATTCAGCAAACAACAGCATTATGTAGAATTAATTTACATGAAGCTTTATTATGCCTGAAAGGGGCAGCAACTTCTAAGGTGGAGCCAATAAATATAGTAAGCAACTTTTTACTTTCAGAAATGAAAAAGCTGTCACTCGCCACAGATACTCACCTCTTGATTCCCCATATACATGCAACCAAGTAAAAACACTCCTCTTAGATTATCTGTTCTATAGGCAGAGATTTTACTCATTACAATTTTTCTTCCAGTTTTTATAAAATAAAATAGTTTGTACTTTTCAAATAAATAATAAATGCTATGCACACATGCTGAATATATAGATAGATCTCATTTGCACTATATAGGCAACAGGCAACCTTTAGTACCACCAGGAATTGCTTGTACTGGCTGACCCTGTAATAGTAACCCTGTTGTGATTGCAGCAGTAACCTTCACAGATCCCTGGAGGACAATAGGCTCATTCTATTACTGTCACAATGATTTAGCTTGTGTAAACTGTTGGCACTATATGAAAGTAAACTTGTCTCAGATGCAGGTAGGAAAACACCCTTCAACTTCCTAGAATCATTAAGCTTTATTAAAACGAAGAGCATGACTACGAATCTCCACACAGAGAAGCAACTAGTCAACACCAGTTAACAAAAACTAAACAGTGAGATTGATTATTTTTAACAAAATATTTTTTAAAATCTCAAATACTGGAATTTGTTCTGTTCTGTTTTGAAGTGGCACATGTTTTTTTTCAGGTTGTCTAGATATGAAATTCCTGAACATGCTTAGCTGAAAGTTTTATTATTTGTGAATCCAAAGTCATTAAATTAAGCAAAAGACACTTGCATAACCGTAAGTCTCAAAGCTAAAAATACCATGAAGATAAGCACTCTTCCATAGCTTTAACTGAACTTGGTTGTTTCTACTGCAAGTAAGACTCTTCACACTTAAGAAAAAAAAAAAAAAGGGGATCATACATCTGATAACACATTAGTCTGGAAGCACCTTCTTGAAGAAAATATTGCAGGAAATCAGATGCCAAATAGTAAGACTTCTCATAAGTGGCAAGGAAAAAAATACCATTTGAGTACCTTGGCTTTTGATTACTTAAATACACCTTTAAAAGGGCTTGATTTTTGAGAAGTGAAAAGCGAACTATCTACAAAGAAAAAGAAGGGGTTAAACAACCGCAAACAAACCACAAATCTCATGAAGATACCATTCCAACAACTGCAAAGTTCAAGACAAGCAATAATTTTTACATTTGTCACGAACAGTGATATTTATAAATCATTTATTAATTCAGACAAAGCAATTTGTTCAATGCCACACAAAGTACGACAGCATTAAAAGATTAGTGTATAACTTGGGAATTCTTGAATCGTGATCCTAGGCTCTATGAATAACACATGCGGCCAAATTTATGCTCAGTTTACCACTGAAGAAAGAGCTGAGATGGTTTAAGGTGAGGCAGGTGGCTTTGCAGTGAAGTAGGTAATCCATTAGGTCAGTTTTGCTACGGGGACAACAATACCCAAACTACAAAAGAGTTAAGACCATAAAGCACTGTAGCCTAGATAACAAAAGAGTTTTTACAAGTCATAGTAGAAAACTCTGGTTTTGAAAGAGACATTGTAAAAAACCAAATTTTGTCTTGCTGTTTCATTATATGTTGGTATGAGTCCATAGCTTTTGACTGTTTTGACTTTTCCAAAAGGACTTACTCTAAGTTTTTTGTTTAATTTGCACTATTTGCACCATTAGTTTCCTGTAAGGTTTTACGTCAATTATCTGCAGTATTCACCTTATTTTTGTGGAAAAGTTTAGAGGTGCTTGCCTGCATCAGACATCATCTACTCCAAGAACAGGAAATGTATGACTTTCCAAATGTCCTGCAGAACGCCTAAGAGATTTTTAAAATTTTGACAACACAGTTTTGGGAAACATAGAAAGGAGAAAAAGCATCAGTAGAAGACAAGTAAGACAAAAGGAGTAACTTCTGTCATATGTTGTAAAATTCTGTGCAAAAATTTAATCCATTATAGAAAAGTCTATAGCAAAGGACAAATTATGGATTTTAATACTAATTTCTTCACAAAATTGTTTTCAGCATCTTAAATGTAGAGTAAAAAACCAAAGTAACTCTGATCTAAAAAAATTCCTTTTTGTTCTTCTAGCTGACTTTATCTTTAGACATAAATAAAAAATGTTAATAAAACTACCAAATAGCACTATTCTACAAGCCAGTTATTTCTGAAAAAGGTGCACTGGTTTTGGCTGGGCGAGAGTTAATTTTTACTCATAGTAGCTTGTAAGGTGCTGGATGTTGATAACACAGGGATGTTTAGTTATTGCTGAACAGTGCTCACAGAGCATTAAGGCCTTTTTTCTGTTTCTAGTAATGCATGAAAATAAAATAATTATTTTAAAATGAAACAAATTCCACTGTAGGTGGAAAAAATCATGGAAATATCTATAAAAACACATTTAAAAAGTAAGTTTGTTTTAAACAAACTGTATTATTTTGTTGCTTTAAGGATTTCCCTTTAAGAAAACTTACATTCCAAGTCATGGTAGAGTAGCTCAAAGTCTTCTCTTGTTTTAGGGTTCAGTTTTTTCTCATACTCCCTTCTCAATTTTTCTTCTTTCTCCCTTTTTTTCTGTAATTCTTCTTGTGCCTCCTGTGCCAGCCTTAACCTCTTTTGTTCCATCAGATTTTGTACTAAATTTATAGCATGCCAACGACGGAAATATTTCTGTAATACTATTACCTATTTGTGACACAATACCAAAGAATCATGAATTTAAAACAAAACAGCACAGTATTTTGTAGCGTAGTATTTTATTCTTAACTGTTCTTTTCTCCAGCTCCCTAACTACATTTTCTAAGATTTGTCTTGTAGTGAAACTAATTTAAATGTTACAAAACCAGTCATGTACTAGTAGTTTAAGCACTAGTACGATTACTCAGTTAGGTAACTGCAGGAGTTTAACCAGTGAGTACATTGGATAAACTAGGTTCAAATAATCAAATCAAAATATAAACTACATTTAAATATCCATTCAAATCTCCCCTTAAAAATGTCTTTTGCCATGTACTGTTTTTATTCTTTTCCTTATCTTACTACCAATTTACATAGTGGGAATGTAGACATATTTGCAAAATTTCTTTTAAATTTCTAGATACAAAAATCAACACATAGACACAAAATCAACTGCATTTTATTTGTGAACAAATAATGAAAGTGAAATTACTAATGCTGTTATGACAGAAATGAAAAAAGAAAATTAAATCATCTACCTTCCCAAGCCTCACCTTCCACTGGCTGAGTTAGCACTTGCACTACAAGCAGTTGAGTCAGATCAATACCATGAGATATATTAAGCATTGTCCAGCATTGAAAGCTATCAAGCAGAAAATCATACTAATACAGTTACACTGTCTCTGGTAATATCTTAATCTAAAACTTCTCTTGAATATGACTTCAAGTAGTATTTCGGTATGGACCTGTACTGCACTGTGTGAATCCATCAACATGAACCAACACCAAGCCGACATCTCTCTACTGTGCATTATAAACTACCTATAAATACACTACATATTTCAGTACGTGTCACTAAAGACCACAGTAAAACATATTGGTAGTCCTGAGGAAATTATTCCCTACTTGGATTCCACTTCTACAAGATGCTCATTGCCGTCAGCTAAAGCTGACTGATTTGAGAAGTATTTACAGAAAACTTCTACCCAGAAAATTTCAAAGATCCTGCCAACCATGTCAATAGAATTACCAATACAATTATTCTACTTAGACACTTGGGTAATCAACTGTTTCTCCATTCAGCTGGATTCAGACTGCCTATTTTCAGCAATCAAATTAATAACTAGAGCATTTACAAAATAGTGCCTCACCTAACACAATTTAGGGCATACTTGAGTTAGATGTGCAGTCACGGAATATCTGGTTTTCAAAAAGCAGTGTGGAATGCCTAAATGGCATCCTCTGCACAATGAATATGCAGAATCTATAATCTAGAATCTATAATAGGCAGAATCTTCATGAGGCAACTCAGTGCACCAGAAAACCCCACAGACCCATCGCCTGTGTTTGAACAGCCCATTTCTACCCTCGTGTCAAAGCAGGGAGCTTGAACAGAATCTAAAACGGATCAGTTTGCCCAAGGTAACCTGCCAAGTCTGATAAAAAAAACCCAACCAAACAAAGAACACAAAACTCAAAAGCTGAATGGAGATCTCCTAAATCCTAACCCAATACTCTATTTCAGGTCATACATTAAGCATGTAGCTTAGGTTCTTCCACAAAGATCATGAGAATGTTGTAGGAACAAGCGTGTTTTAATCCTTAATGCTCTACATGGAAACTTAACTGTCACTGTAAGACAGAAAACAATAAATTCAGAATTCTTAATATTTAAGAGATTGCAAGGTATCAAATGTCACTAAAACCACGGAGCAAACGTACACTTCCCCTGTATCTGAAAGGTTACAAAAGATGAGCATAAGAAGACAATTTACAGTTCCCTTTTAAATTCAATCTTTGAACACTCAGAACACTCATTAAATATTCAGATAACCTTCACATTACATTGCTTTACAAATAGTTTCAAACAGGTAAGGACTTACTGCTTCAAGTCTACGTTTATGGTATTCCTCTGCTGTAAAATACTTTCCAGGAGTTATTAGTTTGTCAGTTATGTTTGACACATAAAGGCCAATTTTAGTCATCTGTGTCGATGTTGTATTTCTTGTTTGTTGTTGCTTATTTTTTTCCTCAACCGTCTAGGGAAAAATGCATATCAGATTAGAAGAAAATACAGAGATTTTTTTCCTCATTACAGTAAGTGCCAAAATTAGCTATTTTTAATAAAAAATCACAAGACTTGTGATATTTGTCCACTAAATACTTTCATTTGCACATTTATTTTGGATTTACTACTTCTTTCCTATCAGAAATAGCATCAGCATTCTATTCTATTTGGCAAAAACATTCTAAAAAGACACTACAAAGCCTTTACCTGTGTTTCCTTACAAAACAACTGAATTCCTTTGTCAGGTCGTTTTTTGGGTTTTGTTTGTGATCCTGCGTTATGAAATTCCACTCCTGTTGACATGTTCCTAAATCCACCCAGAAAAGGTTTATTATAGGTAAGTCTTTCAATTTTTACAACTACTTCTTGAAACGAATCCGAATCTGTTAAAATGGAAGTTCCAAAACAGAAATACTATTTTTTTCAGTAACACACCTAGATTAGACAATAATTATACATGAATTGACACATGTGCAAAACCAGCACTTACCTGTTTGTACTCTGACAGTTAGGACATCAGGCATGTGGTAATCCTGTTGCATGACTTCTCCAGGAAAACGTTCCCGCTTCTCAGACTGGACAGTTTCATCAGTCTTCCTAAGTGTTTCACTATCTTCAATCATGCTTGCTAAAAATAAAACCAAAATTCACTCCTGAGAAGCTTCTCTTTCAAGTTTACCCCAGGATGATTTTATTATAACACTACACCACAGCATAATCATAGTTTTTTCAGCTGGAAAGACAGTCTATTTGAAAGCTGAAATAGTATTATCATAGAATTTTAAAGGAGATATCTAATGAATTGTCACTAAAGACATTCCTAGCCAGCTACTCAGAATGAGAGCATCTGAATGCAACCTAGCCAAGACGAAGGTAGTCGGCAGGTCCACACTAGGAATTGTTATTCACTGTGCTCATGTGCTGAACAGGATATGCCACCTTCTGCTCTGAAAAACTAAGAGAACGAGGTCCTGTATTGGGAAGAGGAAGTGACCGAAGACACTCAGATCACTCAGGAACAGGTGTAGGAAATGATGGAGCATTTGGGGAACTGCAGGAGAAAAACACAGATAAAGAAGGGTGGTGGGTAAGCTACAGGGGAATCTAAGGAAGGTAAAATAGTAAGGTGATTTCTGTGATATAGTCTAAACTGTTAATTTAAATGCACATACAAAATATGTATACCTACTCATACACATTTCTGGAAATAAGGATCATTCTATAAAATGCCATCTATAAATGACTAGTACAGCTTGAGATAGAGCATACATTTCTTACCTTTGGAGTAAATGAGAATTTTAAAAGTAACTTTTGGACCAAATGCCAGCAAACATAAACAGAATGCAGGTGTGTGGGGTTGCAAGAAGCTATAATCAAGTTGAAGAAAAAAATACCTCTTTAAAACACTACTGCCCAACATTTTAACTACTTCTTTACCTGTCTCTGTCCCATTTTCTGTATTCTCTGGTAGTACTGAATTTTGAGACGTTTGTTCTTCCCTTTCTGAATTTCTTACTTCAGGTAAAGTACAATAATTCTCACTGGTAACAGGAGATGTGATCTCAGGTGATGTGCTAACTGGGGCTTTCCCTTGCGACAATGCAGGTGATTGCTCTGCACCTGACCCTTCAGATGGAGCAACTTCAAAGCCACTATCTGATGCATCTTCCATTTCCTAAAGTATCAGTTGCACGCTTTTAACCTTTCTGCAAGAATAATCACAGGATCTATTAAAAATTGCATACTAGCACATTTCTACTACCAGAATTATGGATAACTTACTGTCCTGAAAAGCTTTTCCTGTATCTGTTCCCAAAAGGCCTATTGAGAACAGCATGAGACCTTTGCTGCCACCAAACAGAAAGCACTTCTGGCTGGTGTTTACCAAACTTAATACTCCAAGGCAGGTAGCCAGCACAGTTCTTTTAACCTCTCGTCCTCTGCCTATAGACCAGGATGATCCAAGGGGTCATTAGCCAAAGACAGCACACCTTCAGGGTTTTCCGAGCTGCCACCGAATTAACACAAGCTGGAAAAGTCCTAAGCCCATACTCTTGAACATAAAAAACCACACCCAAACCCGCAGGACCCGGGACGCAGCTGCCGGCGGGAGCCCGGCTGCCGGGTGATGCCAAACCGCGCGGGCGGCGGGCGGCCCCTGGCACGGTGCGCACTGGGGCCGGGGGTGCGGCGCCGCTCGGAACAAGGGTGGGACCCCCGCACCCTCCCGGCCCTGCCCCGCGACCCCGCCCCGCGACCCCGCGGC